>CACSLK010027831.1:13792082-13850792 GCA_902706635.1 Striga hermonthica
GGACATCATGGAAAAATTCGGGCGAGAAGACTTCCGATTTTCCGGCGAACGCTCGTGGATCTACAAATCTCATCAACCTTCAACTCCAAATTGCCGGTGACTCACATGGACCCACCGAAATCTGAAGACATGCCCGGACTCCTCTCGCCGAGCCGCACCTTTTTCGGCCACCGTCGCCGGAATCCGGCAAACTTTTCCGGCGACCATTTTTTCCGGCGAACGAGCACCCACCGAGTTTCCGGTTAGTATTTTTGAGCTTTTCTTGTTATATGCCATCGATTCCTTTCGTTTGGTACTTTTTTCCGGCGACCGGATCTCCTATTTTTCTATACTTCTCTATTTTCGAACTCCGGCGACCGTTTTCCTCGAAAATTTTCCAAAGTTCAACGTCTCGATTTTGATTTGTATTTCCGTACTTTCATGATATGCGTTGTGCGTGGATCACTACTCTTGCCGGAGTAGTCGTATTGAGATGATTGGGTTAGACTTGTGCGTTGTAGGCACGTCTTGCCGGGCGTACCACATATGTTTGTGTTTTTGCCGGGATTTTGAGTTTGTAGGTACCTACTTACGGCAAGCGCCGGTAATTGCTTATGCGTTGCATACATACGGAGTCCGTTGTGTTGGACCATGGCGGAGATCGACAAGGAATTCGAGGCCCGATTTTCGCGCTTTCACGTGAACGTGTGTCTACGTCGAGTTTATGCATTCTTGGTTACTATCTCTCCGAGACACACACACATAGCCTCTCTCGCTTCGAGTGCTTCAACGTTAAACCGTTCGGATGGCTCATATTCACGCTCTATGGTTTTCGGTTGACCTATCTATTCCCTCCGGATGACCATTATTGGACACACGGTGGTGACGACCACCGTGTCGATTACGCGTTTTCTTTTCCTATTTTCTCTTTCTTTCTTTGCTTTTTGTGTGTCTTTGTGTTATCTTATCTTGTTCCGTTAATTTTTGTCTATCGTTTTAATTTTTATCGCATGAACGTACGTGATTATGTGCTTTCACCTATACTTTTTGGTCAAGCAATGAGGACATTGCTTTGTTTGAAGTGTGGGGGAGGGATTTCGTGATTATGCATGTTTAGGTGATATTCTCTTTATTTTTGTGCTTTATTTTTCGTATTTGTTGTGTCGTGGACCGGTTTTATTTGAGTTTTTGGTGTGTTCGTGTCATCTCTCCCGCATGGAACTTGATGTTTGTTCGAGAGTCGAGATAGCTAAGTGGTGAGTCGAGATTGTTGATTGGTTTCACTATTAGCATTCATGCTTGATGAACTTGATGAATTTGGGACCAGAGCATAACAAAATGACAGACGTATTAAATAGAGTTGCAACAGGGAAGAGGTCGAATGGAGTATCCATCCAGTGATGTGGGCCACCAGGGCCCCACGTCCCACCTTATTCGACCGAGATTGGTTTCTATATCCCTGAAATAGATATACTCATACAACTCACAGTGGCTGTAAATCTCATTGGCAAGGTTCTCTCGTACCAGTTGCCACATCTCCTGGTCCACGTAAATGTAACTCGCTATAACCCGAAATCTACAGTTTCCTTCTGCTTTCACATTCAAGTAGCTCACTACATGTTCCAACATATGCCAGGGAATACTATTTCGGTATTCAAAACCAAATATATCTGTCGACGTACCAACTGAAACATCATAATAATTTAACGTCACAACTTATATAATATAATTTATATTAACACTTTAATTAACGTTCAGTTGTATAAAAAAAATATGTCACCTTGTGGTGCCTCTTGTGACGGTTGAGAAGACTGGCTGCTTGTCGGTCCACGCGAAGAAGTGCTTGTCAGTCCACGCGAAGATGTGCTTGTACGGCCCACCGGACGACCTCTTGAATTATCCCTGTACTCCCAGCGCGATGGTTTACGCTTAGTTGAATCGGTTTTCTTGGGACGACCTCGCGTATTTTCCTTAATCGCAGGTTCTGCATAAACTTGTTGGTCCGGGTAAAGCTGAGCGTACATGAGGTGATTCATGTAGCGAATCGTCGCAGGATCACCCATTTCAACCTCTTGGACAAAACGTCTGAAATACATCAACATCTGTCCATGTACTCTAGTTATCCTGGCTCTGGTGATCTGTCCCTACAAGTGTACGGTATAAAAATAATTTATAACTCCTAACACGATAATTATCTAACGTCCAACTTATAACATAATAATCTCTAATGTCCAATTTATAACATAATTATTTCGATTGTACAACATAATAATTTCTATTTCCTAACACCATAATATCTAACGTCCAATTTATAAATAAACATGTCTAGTTAATTTCTAACTCCTATCCAATTTATAATATAATAATTTCTAATTCCTAACGCGATAATATCTAAAGTTCAATTTATAACATAATTATTTCCATTGTACAACATAATAATTTTTAATTCCTAACGCGATAATATCTAACGTCCAATTTATAGATAAACAAATCTAATTAATTTCTAACTTCCAACCGAATAATATCTAACGTCCAATTTATAACATAATTATTTCGAATCTATAACATAATAATTTCTAATTCCTAAAGCGATAATATCTAACGTCCAATTTATAACATAATTATTTCAAATTTTTAACATAATAATTTCTAATTCCTAAAATAATTTCTATAACAAAATAATTCTAATAATATTATTAAAAAAATAATAATAAATTAAAAAAAAATAGTGGTGTCGCCCGGCCGGACCGGACGGACCAGATTCCGTCCGGCCGTCGCCGTCGCCGCCGGACACCAAGTGGGCCGTACGGCCGGTCTGTCCGGACATGGACCGGTCCGTACGACCCAGTTTACCGCACGTACACGGTAATGTCCGGCCGAACCGGCCGGACGCCATTAAGGCCGTCCGGTTTGGTCAGTTGGACACGGCCGGTCACGTACCATTTCGTCGGCCGGACGGAACAAAAAAAAATATTACCTCTAATGAAAAAGACATTTTGATGGAGAGAAAAATGAGGAGGGCAAAATCATTCAAGGGGGGCGGTGACTAGTAATAGAGGGCACTAAATAGTAATACCCTATAACATTCATACTAGCTTTGCGGACTGATAAGAGTAATTAGCTCGGCTTCAGGTGGTCCGAGGTCCTTTTTAGCTCGATAGTGAGGTTTGACCCTGTCAGGGTGCATAGAGTAGCAATAGACATGGCCACGGGTTGGCTTGGCCCAAACAAGTGCTGAACTGGCCCGTTTAACATGGACCTTCAACCGGCCCGTGGATAAGGTTTACATATATATAATTTTTTGAATTGTCGGGCAGTTCAGGGTTGGCCCAGAACCGGCCTTGAAGAAGCCCCCAATTTTGGAATTATTATTTACTTTTTATATTTTGTAATTTTCAGGCTAGTGCAAGCCGGGCCGGAACCATTGAGGATCGTTGACGACCCGACGGTCAGATTACATCATGGCAGTTGTATCTTTTTAACCGTTGCAGATTCCACCACCCAATTTTTACTTTATTTATTTTCTTAAACACAGTTTCGAGTCTGGGTTTTGTTCCGGGTCAGAACCGGCCCGCCCGAAACCGTCAACAATCAGACTTTTAAATTTGATCGTTATATCATCTTTGTTAGTATTTGTGAAGTTTGACATTAAATCGACAAACTCCAAACTAAAGCGTGGAACCTACATAATATACTGGAACCATATGAAAGATAAAAGAAAGTATTTATTAGCTTTATTTTATTTAATTCCCTTGATCTTATTAGGTTAAGACTTTTAATCAGTTTGTTTTGTTTGAAGGAGATCGAGAAGAAATCTACGAGATATCTGACTATATGAAGCAGTCGCACATGAAAAGATAAGAAGGATTATATACTTACCATGCAAGGAACCATAAAGCATGTGGAATAATTACCATATGGTGCAACAGAGAGATGTGTGAATAACTTATCATGCAAAGTCAACTTGCAAAGAAGATAAGCGGCCACAAGTACAAGAATGTGTAAGCGGCTAATTTTGGAAGAAATAAGGCAATGTGAACTTACCATGGTTATGGAAGATATAAGCGACTCCTTAAACGTTTGGATGTTCCGCGATTAGAAGATTATTCATTTTTTTCTTAAGAGAAAAGAGCTTTGAGAGCTGTTTGTTTGAATCATCTTTTTTAGATCAATTTTATTTTATTTGAGTGGAGACGAGAGTTTGTTTTCGATCTCATTGAGGATACTTATACTTTGAGATAGTGTAGGTGTTCAGGATGAACACTTAGTACAATAAGAGAGATTCGTATTGTGAAAATTTACAAGAGATTTGTAGTCGAGAAAGTAGTTGTATAGGTGATTACATTATAGGATTAGAAGAGGGTGTCTTCGTTGTAATTGCTAAGTTTAATGGATCAAACACATATTTGTATGAAAAATTTCTGAGTGAAGAGTGAGATGGTCTCCTGAAGATTCATGTTTTGTAGAATCAGATTTATGGAAACAGAATTTCCAAAAAATGTGAGAAAAAAACTTAATACAACTATTGGTCCACATCAGATTATCACATTATAATAATTATTATTACTATCATTTGCTCTGTTATAATTATAATTTATACACTGGACTTGAGTAACATGAAGCTTCTCAGCCTGTCAGAAGCTTCTAGAATGTTCTCTCGACTCCCGAAAGCCGTAACCCTTATAAACTCCTTTCCCGCGGGCCCGAATCCGCTTCCGGGCACAGTTATTATATGTGTACTTTGGAGAATCTGGTCGAAAACGTCCCACGAGTTGGAACCGGGAAAATGCACCCATAGATAAGGCGCGTTTACGCCTCCGTACACTTTGAACCCCACTGATTCAAATGTCTGCAGTAGTATCTCTGCATTCTCCATGTAATTATCCACAATCGATGTTACACCCTGTAACACATGTTGTTTTGAGGGACTTAGTCATCGTAGATATATTTTTACACGATCGAATTTAAACTTTATTTAATGCTTAGCATAATCGAATTAATTTGCCCTCGCGCATGCAAAAGAGTACTAGTTAACCATATGTATGGGTCACCTTAAACCCCTCGGTGGACAAGGCAGCCAGGCCACCAGCCTGAGCTATTCGTGAAGCTCCATTAAAGCAGGTGCACATAATGCGACTAAAGTCGTCTATAATGGGAAGCCCATTTGAGTACAAAACTTCTTCCGGAACCACAGTCCACCCAAGACGAACCCCTGTAAATCCAGCAATCTTGGAGAATGAACAAACTTCAATTGCCACCTGCATTTCAGACCAAAATATATATATATTTTGGTCCAATTTGTAAAATAGATAAATATACAAAATGAAATGATTATTACCTTTTGAGCCCCTGGGATTTGGTAAATGGAGCGAGGACTTATTCCATCCTTTATGTAAACAGCGTAGGCAGAGTCATACACGATGATAGACCCGTTTTCCTGAGCAAACGCCACGAGTCGCTCTAGCTGCTCACGAGAAGCTGCATGTCCGGTTGGGTTGTTTGGGGAGCAAAAGAATATGACATCTGTTCGCGCGGTTCGTGATAGGTCCGGAAAGAAGTCATTATGTGGTCCGCATTTCATGTACTCGATCTTCCTATACCTTCCCGACTCTCTCTCGACATCCCCTGTTTGACCAATTATGACACTTGAATCTATATAACCCTGCTTTCAAAATAAGAAATTAAGATCAGAAAGCCTGGGGATGAAACTGGACTTGAGTGTTCGAGTACATCAATTATATTAAAGTATAATCACCGGGAAACTCGGATCTTGAACGGCCACAGACATGTTCGACCCAAACAGCAGCTTCAAAAAACCAGTAAATGTGAATCAGTTATAGAACAAAAGAATAGAAATTAATAATACACTTTCTAACTCTTTGTATACATGCATGCATATATATATACCTGAAGGCGTGAGATATCACACTGTGCGCCGTCTGATACGAATACTTCCGTGTCTTTTATACCCATGTTTTTGTAAAATGTTTTCGCAATTGCTTTTCCTAGCTCCTGCAACAATCGGGTTAATTAGTATCCCTTAGGAGAAAGATCAGCATAAATCGAACTCAAATATAAACGATTTCTTTGTGAAAGATCAGTCATTTCTTACTTTGCTCCCATGCTCTGGTCCGTACCCTCGATAACCATTCGGTGTTGCAAGGCTGAGTGCAAACTGAAAAGAAAAGAAATGAGGTACTTTAGAAAGAAACAACTATACTTTGTCTTCTTGAAGATATATAAGAAATCTATTTGAGTTCAAGTCATCAAGTCTTGAAGGATGTTAAAGCCAAATTTACTGCATAAACACTGAATTTTGAGTGTCGGTCTACAAGAGTTATTTACAAAAACTCACATTAGCCATACTCGAAGCAACAACATTCGGTAACGGCTCAGTGGTGTCACCAATCCCAAGGCTTATAACTTTCGCGTTCGGATACTTTTCAATGTGTTGTGCTTCACGTGCCGATATCTGTAAGATAGCAATGACTCGTATTCACTACAAACTAAGCAAGCTTATAAAGGGAAGAAAAAAGGATGAAGGTTACAGAATTTATTAGCAACCTCAGGGAATAAATAGTTACACTGCAGCCGCTCCATTGCTGGATTACGAGAAACTTCCGTACGGTAACTGTTAACTGCATGAATTAGTAGTTTGCTTATAAACATTAATGATGATAAATATTATGAATTTTTCGTTTTAAAATGGAGGTGACGACCTCGTACCACTTCCATTTCCATGTGTCTTGATGCTGCAAGGAAATGGAGATAAATTGATGCATTAATTAACATGGAGGCAATTACATTGTAGATAATAAATTGAAAAAAAAAAAAAAGCTCGGTTTAACCATTACCTAGCTCTAGGCTGCAAAATGGAATTACAAGGCATGAAAGAGATTAAAGTTACCATCTTGTGCATCTTTCTTTCGTCGCTGACTCAAATTTTTATAAGTTAGTTTGGTTTCTTTATCTAAGTGAGTCTATGAGTGAAATGTATAGTTGTCGACAAAATCCTTAGCTCCTTCTTTGCATATTAGTTGTCTGATTATAGTATCCATGAAATTTACAAAATGTAGACTAACAGAGCTACCTTACAAAAAGCTCATTGTCATAGACCAACGTGATAAAACGTGGAAAAAGTTGAGAATGCGACCGTTCTGAAAAAGTTGAGAATGCGACAGTTCTTAGTTCAAATGTTCCAATCCGTTCATTTTCCATGTGGAGAAGCTTATAAGTACCTAAAAGCGAATCAAAATTTACTTTTTGACGTGATTTATAAGCGTTCGGGTTGTCGCAAGCTCGGTTTAGCATGCATTAGATCACAACCTTTATAATTAATCCTCATAAACAAGCAACAGAATGAGATCTTACAACCTAATAGAGGAGTTGTCAATATGCCAGCATTTCTTCTCCCAAATAGTTTTAGTAATTGTGTAATATGAATGGAATTTGAAGTAATCATGTGGTTATGAAAAAACTAATGTATTGAGTCATACCCAAGAATTGTTCACTTTTAGGAAGTTGTGAGGAAGATGGCTTAAATGGCATAAATAAATGAAAAAAAAAAAAAAAAACAAAGAAGACAAAATTCAATACATTTTTGAAATGTCAAGATAAAAAGTTTGTTAGATTTCCATATTTTCCATATAGGAAACAAAACCTTTATAAATTGCATCTCCAACTTTCCAAATGTTGGAAAAATTATAGAGCAAACAAGAACCAGACAATCGACTCCTATTTCCACATCAATCAAGATTCTAAAGCATAGTGGAAGATTTAGAAATTATTTGTAACCCGTGTGCGATGCACGGGCTAGTTTTGTGAAGGTAAACATTTAGATTTGAATGATTGAATTATTAGAATAACGTAAAACTCATGTATTGAAATAAAATAAAATGCAACTTATATACATTATTAAACATACTAGTACGTACCCCGTGCGATGCACGAGACAAAGATATTAAATGAGTTATTTTCACAGCCTTGTCCGTTTAAGTCTAAAAAGTAATAATGTTATTATTTATTTTCTACCTCTTTTAATCAACGTTAAGTCTAAAAAATTATTAAGCCGCCCTCTGGCAAATATGTATGGAGTTATGTATTCGTGTTCATAAGTCACAAACATTATGAATAACATTACAAATTATTCATTCAAACTTTTATTCATTGCAAATATATTAAAATAGTTTATATAGCAGCCAATAAATACCATTTTCAATATATATATATATATATATATATATATATATAAAGTACATAAAATTCTGGTGTATTCAAATTTAAATAATTTTTTATGGGCTCAATTTTAAATTATCCGGACATTTGGTCAAACGCATAAGTGTGTTCAAATTTAAATCATTGGCATTTTGGTCGGTTGAAATTTAAATCATCTAACATGGTACTGTGATGTGTATTATATATATATATTTTTCAACAAATAATATGTGCTTTATAAAAATAATAATAATAATTTCACAATATTTTAAACATAAAATTTGGTTTTTAATCACAATAGAAAAGTTATGATAAGTTGTATTGAAAAGCTGTTATGAGATAAAACAATTAACTAAAAAATTAAATAAAATACTTGATGGAAATAGAATGCATTAATTACCTTTGACTTTTCTTACTATTAATTCTAGTAAATAGAATGCTTTTTTATATAAGTATAGATTCTTGTACAAAATATTATTTATTTGGTCTTTGGTACATCGCCTATCGCCTTGTATAGCCAAATATAACAGATATTGTACAACGTCTTTTTTGATAATCTATGACCTTATTATTTTAAAATTGTAAATTACTTAATTTAATGAAGGAAAAAATTGTGTAATCTAGAGGATTAAACAAAACCCAAATTGTTAGGAAGTTCCAGTCCGATTTCATTTTGAATTTCAAATTAATATTATTTGACTCTGTTTTGTGTTTAAAAAAATTCGAATTAGAGAAATTATTAGCCAAATGATAAGGAAGTTTTAAATTTTAATTTTCAATTTGGACTAATTTCTATGCAATTCGATTTTTTTAATAAACATGATATGTTGTAATTAGATAAAAATACATTATATAGTATTTTCCTAATTCGAAATTCTTGATTTTATGGTAAACAAATTTTTTTAATAAAAAATAAAAGAATTTTGACTTTTACAAAATTGTCATGCCGAATTTGTTAAGTCAATGGGCAACAACCCATTTTCTTCTAACTACCAAAGATAAATAAAAAAAAAATGGAGTAGCACACCGTGGGAGAAAAATGTTAGCACACATTTGTAGAAATTTTGATGCATTCTTTCTCTATAAATAGAGCTAGAATCATGATGTAAAAAACACAACAAAAGAAAACATAACAAGAGAGATAGAGAGAAAAAGAGTAGAGAGAGTGTATTCATACGGGCTTGTGTGAGTTGTAACATTCGGTTTATCCTCTTTTTCTAGTTCATTCTCCTGGCTTGGTTCGCCCCCAGACGTAGGATTTAATCCGAACTGGGTTAACAAACTTTCGTGTCTTTTATCGATTTCACATTGGTGTGTTATTATTATTCCATCTTATCCGACCTTATTTCCCAACAACTGGTATCAAAGACAGGAGGTTGGAGATAAGATGGAGGGAAAGATTCCAGTCGAACGGTTCAATGGTTCCGACTTTGGATTCTGGCGAATGCAAATGGAGGCTTACCTGTACGGGAAGGACCTCTACGCACCTCTTGGGGAAAAGCCTGAGAAGATGAGCGATGATGAATGGAAGGTGCTCGATCGGAAGGCGATGAGCGCTATAAATCTTTCGCTCTCTCGGAACGTCGCCTACCATGTGAAGGGAGCAAAAAGCACGAAGGAGGTCTTGCAAACACTCGCCGACATGTATGAAAAACCATCAGCAATAAACAAGGTGATGCTGATGAAAAAGCTGTTCAAATTGCAAATGGAGGAGCGAAAGTCAGTGGCCGATCATCTCAACGATTTTAACCAACTCACGACGCAGTTGGCATCGGTGGATATTTCGTTCGATGATGAGGTAAAAGCCCTAATCTTGCTCTCATCATTGCCGGACAGTTGGGACGTGGTTGTTACTTCGGTGAGCACTTCTTCTGGCAAGGAGAAGATGAAGTTCGACAACATAAGAGATATGATGCTGAACGAGGAGACCCGCAGAAATCAGACGGGTGGGTCGTCTGGCTCAGCCTTACATACAGAGTCCAGAGGGAGACCCGAAACACGAGGGAAAATCCGTGGGAGGTCAAAATACAGGGGGAGGAATAAAGGCAAGAAAGAAATGGTGTGTTGGAACTGCGAGAAGCCTGGGCATATGAAAAGTGAATGCCGGGCACCGAAGAAGGACAAAGAGGGTCGGACAGCCAATGCCGCGACGGAGGACACGGCAGATGCACTCTTGTTGAGTGTGAGAAGCTCGCTCGATGACTGGATTGTGGACTCAGGGGCCTCGTTTCACTCTTGCAGTAGCAGAGACATCATGGAGCCATACACCGCAGGTAATTTTGGCGTGGTATATCTTGCAGACAACAAACCCCTAAAAATTGTAGGGAAAGGAGATGTGCAGATCAAGTCAGCAAATTGGTCATGCTGGACCCTACGGGATGTGAGGCACATTCCAGGACTGAAGAGAAATCTCATCTCAGTTGGACAGCTAGACAATGACGGCTTCCACACAATGTTTGGAGACGGAAAGTGGAAAGTCAGCCGAGGAGCTATGACTTTGGCAAGAGGGCTGAAGTCAGGAACGCTTTACACGGCGAGTGGATCCAGCTCAAACATTCTCCTGGCAGGAGCTGTCTCACAATCGCACTTGTGGCACAGTCGTTTGGGCCACATGAGCGAGAAAGGAATGAAGGTACTAAAGTCGAGAGGACTTTTACCCGAGTTGGAGTCAGTGGACGTGGGTCTCTGCGAGCAATGCGTGCTTGGAAAGCAGAAGCGAGTGAGTTTCACGACCACCGGGAGAGCTCCAAAGACAGAAAAACTGGAGCTCGTGCACACTGACTTATGGGGGCCAGCACCGGTGACATCTCTTGGAGGATCGATGTACTACATGACGTTCGTCGATGACTGCACAAGAAAGGTATGGGTGTACTTTCTGAAAAGAAAATCCGAAGCCTTTGATACTTTCAGGAGATAAAGAGCACTCGTGGAGAAAGAGACAGGTCTGGAAGTGAAATGTCTCAGATCCGACAATGGTGGCGAGTACAATAGTGAAGCCATCAAGGAATACTGCGCTGATCATGGGATCCGGATGCAGAAGACGGTCCCAGGGACACCTCAACAAAATGGCATTGCAGAGAGGATGAACAGGACACTGAATGAGCGTGCAAGATGCATGCGATTGAAGAGTGGATTGCCCATGATGTTTTGGGCAGAAGCAGTCAGCACGGCCGCTTTCTTGATCAACCGAGGGCCTTCTGTCCCACTTAACAACAAAATTCCAGAAGAGGTCTGGAGTGGTAAGGAAGTTGATCTCTCTTTCTTACGTACCTTTGGTTGTTTGGCTTACGTTTTGAACGACGACCGGACAAAGCTGGATGCTAAGTCCATCAAATGTACATTCATTGGATATGGGACTGACGAATTTGGGTATAGATTTTGGGATGATCAAAATCGGAAAATTATTCGCAGTCGTAATGTGGTGTTCAATGAAGGCATAATGTACAAGGACCGGAAGGAATACCCAGACGATGACAAGACCATGCAGGAGTATGTTGGTCTCGATATTTCAAATACCGGAATCATGAGACCAGCAGATTCAGTGGGAGCTCAGATAGATGAGATCGAGCATACAGAAGAAGAGACAGAACCAGAATCGGATGAACCGATTGCTGAGAGCAGCACGCCTCTGGCACTGGGCCGAGAACCGAGGATGAGAAGGGCCCCAGATAGGTACTCCCCTTCTCTTTATTACCTACTTTTATCTGATTCTGGGGAACCCGACTGTTATGCAGAGGCAGTTAAAGATGCCCACAAGAGCAAGTGGGAGCTTGCGATGGACGACGAGATGAACTCGTTGAAGAAGAACCACACATGGGATTTGTGTGATCTCCCAAAAGGAAAGAAGGCTCTTCAAAACAGATGGGTCTATCGGGTCAAGGAGGAATCAGATGGGACGAAGCGATACAAGGCCAGACTTGTAGTGAAGGGATTCCAACAGAGATACGGTATTGACTTTACCGATGTTTTTACACCTGTTGTTAAGTTAACCACTATTCGTCTAGTGTTAAGCATGGTAGCGGCGGAAAATTTAGAGTTGCAACAGTTAGATGTGAAGACGGCCTTTCTGCATGGGGATCTCGAAGAAGAAATTTACATGGTGCAGCCAGAGGGGTATAGAGGAAATGATCAGCAGGTCTTCCTCGACAGTGGTATCGAAAGTTTGATAATTTCATGCTGCAGATTGGATACTCTAGGTGTAATGCTGATCATTGTTGCTATGTGAAAAGGTTCGGTAACTCTTTCATTATTTTACTGCTATATGTGGATGACATGCTGATAGCAGGATCAGATGTCAAGGAGATCGAGAGGCTCAAGGATCAGCTATCAAGAAGATTTGATATGAAGGATCTAGGAGAAGCGAGACAGATACTGGGCATGAAAATCACGAGGGACAGGAATGCTGGTAAACTTTGGCTTTCTCAATCTGATTATATTGAGAAGGTGTTGTGCAGATTCAATATGAATATTGCAAAGCCGGTTCGAGTGCCATTGGGAAGCCAATTCAAGTTGTCTAACAAGGATTCGCCCCAGGATAACTCTGAAAAAGAAAAGATGAGAGTTATGCCTTATGCTTTGGCTATAGGGAGCCTGATGTACGCTATGGTCTGCACCCGGCCAGACATAGCACATGCAGTGGGAGTAGTCAGCCGGTTCATGAGCAATCCTGGAGTGATGCACTGGGAGGCGGTAAAGTGGATCCTTAGGTACCTGAGGGGTACTAAGGACCGGGCATTGGTATTTGGCAGGAGTACCCTTACCCTATCTGGGTTTGTCGATGCTGATTTTGCAGGAAGTGATCTTGACAAGAGGAGGAGTACTACTGGGTACGTGTTCACTTACGGCGGGACGGCCGTATCCTGGATCTCAAAGCTGCAGAAGATAGTCACATTGTCAACAACGGAAGCTGAGTACGTGGCAGTGACGGAGGCAGCCAAGGAGCTCGTTTGGCTGCAAAACTTCCTGAATGAACTTGGGAGACCTCAAGAGGATGTAGCTCTATACAGCGATAGCCAGAGTGCAATCCATCTGGCAAAGAACCCCGCGTTTCACTCGCGAACGAAGCACATCGAGGTTAAGTATCATTTCATCCGGCAACTTCTAGAGAAGAAGGTGTTGCAGCTGAAAAAGGTTCCGGGAGAGAGAAACCCTGCAGACATGTTGACCAAGGCGGTAACTTTGGAAAAGTTGAAGCTGTGTGCAGCTTCGACCGGCCTTGATAATTAAAATAGACAGACCCGGTAGAACCAGGAGCAGAGATGAACATGTTGATCAATGAGGTGTGAGGACAGATTGAAATCAGTCCTCAAGTGGGAGATTGTTAAGTCAATGGGCAACAACCCATTTTCTTCTAACTACCAAAGATAAATAAAAAAAAAATGGAGTAGCACACCGTGGGAGAAAAATGTTAGCACACATTTGTAGAAATTTTGATGCATTCTTTCTCTATAAATAGAGCTAGAATCATGATGTAAAAAACACAACAAAAGAAAACATAACAAGAGAGATAGAGAGAAAAAGAGTAGAGAGAGTGTATTCATACGGGCTTGTGTGAGTTGTAACATTCGGTTTATCCTCTTTTTCTAGTTCATTCTCCTGGCTTGGTTCGCCCCCAGACGTAGGATTTAATCCGAACTGGGTTAACAAACTTTCGTGTCTTTTATCGATTTCACATTGGTGTGTTATTATTATTCCATCTTATCCGACCTTATTTCCCAACAGAATTTTACCTCAATTAACCAGATTTTTATGCATTCCGATTTTTTATAAACAACTGATGTGTTGCAATTAAAAAAATATATAGGTAATTGTATTTTGCCTAATTCATAATTCTCAATTTTATAGTAATAATTTTCATAATAAAAAATGAGAAAGAATTTTGACTTTTTTTCTAAATTGTAAGCATCAGTCAAAATTTACCAAAATTAAAATTCACAAAACCCATGAATTTAAGATGCATATATAGCAGATCGATTTTTGAGAATAATTTAAAAAGAAAATTAAAACACTTCCAAATATAGAATGCAATAAATGTTGGTTGAATTTTTCGTTATTATTTTTGGTAAATAGGTTATATATATATATATATATATATATATATATATATATTTCAAGAGAAGTTTCCAAAGACTATAAATTACCTTGTCATTAAATTTTCAAGAGAGAATGTTTTCCACATCCAGTTAGCAAATCAAGCATGCTAAAACTTGCATTAGAAAAAAAAAAAAAAATAACTTGCATTAGAAAAAGGTTCATTTTTATTCAACTTTGAAAAATTATACTTCATATTGTTTGTTATATAACAGTTATTATTATGGTTATTATCATCATCATCATCTTTGTTAAACTTCCATGAAACAAGAACTTGCTATATTTCTTGAGACGATTTAGTTACACTTGAGGCATTGAAAATTCACCACTTTTCCTTTCTGACATAATAATTAACCAGTTTTGCTATGGAGCCATTGGATGACACGACTTATGGAGTCATCCAACTTATTCACAAATAGTATATTGACACGTGTCCTGCAATAAATACACTTTGGACATGTGTCAACACATCAAGTGATGGATGACTCCATAAGAAAATCATCCTATGGCTCCATAGAATTTTTGTATAATTAATATGATAAATTCGATTTCATGATTAAGAAAGCAAGAACTGAAAACAAGGAAGATAGAAAACAATAAACCAGGTGATGTATTATAAGGGGTCTTGTGTACTCAATGCTTGCGGCAACAGCCTTATGTATCTTCCATTTATGCACCAACATAAAGTAATCCTAATCGTCTAATTCAAACTGAGATCTTACAGATCAATGCCACATAGCTAAGCTAAGGGATAAGTTTTCCAAAAACAGAAATATACTATAGGTTATGAGTTGTCTTCCTTCACTGCATTGAGTTGCATGTAGTTTGTCCATTGTGCATATTGACGTCAGACTTTGCTGACTTGATGGCATGGATGTATGAGAAGATCTCGTTGGTTCATGTGGTTTATTACTCCCTTACAGTTCCAATAAAGGTCCTAGCAAGGTAAATAGTTTTTTTCTAAACATTGAGAAGAGTTGTCTAGTGATTAGCTTGGTGAAAAGATAAAAAAAAAAAAAAAAAAAAAAAAAAAAAAAAAAAAAAAAATCATCTAAGGTTGGGACATATTGAACTGAAATTTTCTGAGCAACAACCTTCTCCCTGATGAAGTGAAGATCGATTTCAAAGTGTGGTTCTCGAGTGAAAGGCATGATTACTTGCCAAGCTCACTGCACTTTGATTGTCCATCCAAATGTTAACTGATTTAAGAGTGTTTACCTTGATATCTTGCAATAAGAATTGATGCCAAACCACATCACATGTTGCATGTGCTAAGGATTTGTATTCTACCTTCGTACTTGATCTAGAGACAATTCGATGCTTCTTGAAACTCCAGGATATCAGATTTGGGCCCAAGAAAATGCAGTAGCCACTTGTTGATCTGCGATCATCTATGTCTGACCCCTAGTCAACATCACCATATGCATTGATTTGAAGATTTTTTTGGAGTGTAAAAATGCATTCCATAGTTCATGGCACCTGACAAATACCTGATGATCCTTTTCACTGCTTTCCCGTGAGTATTGAGAGGTGTTTGTATGTACTGTGATACCTTGTTAACACTGTAGGACAACTCTAGCGTGTGATGGTAGCATGTTGTAATGCACCTGCTAAAGTCCTATGAAGAGTTGGATCTTCCATAAGGTGCCCAACAAATCTTGAGAGTGCAAGTGAGCTAAACATATGAGAATATAATCGTTTAGAATCTTGCATCTTAACTTTGGTGAGAAAGTCCAGAATATACTTCTTTTGATTTACAATGAGTCCGCCTTCTGGTTTTAGTATTTCTTTTCCCATGAAGTAATGCAAGCATCTAAGATCTTTGAGTGATAACTCTTTTACATGCTCATAAATCAAACTTCTCACCTCAATTGAGTTGCTCCCGATAATCACCCTGTCATCTACATAGACAAAGCACCAAGACAATTTGCCCATTTGTGTGTTTGTAATAAAGGGATTTATCAGCATTACAATCTTGATAATGTAGAGAATGCAAAAATGAGCCCAACTTGTTGAACCAATCCCTTCAGGCTTGCTTTAAACCATATATAGACTTATGTAGTTTGCACACTAAGTGCTCATTTCCTGGTGAAACTAAACCAAAAGGTTACTCCATGTAGAGTTATGTGTCAAGAGTGCCATGAAGGAAAACATTATCTATGTTTGTTTATTTGATGTACCAGTTCAAAGCTAAAGCGAGTAGATTTGATCGTTGCCATCTTAACCACTGGGCTAAAAGTTTCGCCATAATCAAAACTATGTGAATCCCTTTGCAACCAATATGGCCTTGTGCTTTGCCACCGAGCCATCAACCTTATGTTTCAGTTTATACATCTACTTGTTGCCTGTAAGGGTCTTGTCTGATGGGAAAGTTGTAAGAGTCCAAGTTTTTTTCTACTGAAGAGCTTCAAACTCTTTAGCCATTGTTTCTTTCCAATTAGTGCTTAGAAGAGCTTCATTGTCATATCTTGTTCTCTCTCTTCAACATGAATTGTTTAATAAACCATAGGCTTATGAATTCCTGCCTTGGCCCTTATAACCACAGGATGTTATATTGCTTTCTTAGCAACATAATCAACAAACACATTAACATCATCTTCAGACATAACATTACTCTCAATTGGTAAGTCAATATTGATACGTCCACCCAAAATAGGAGAATTTTGATGTGGTGAATCATAATTATGATTTTAATTGGATGATGAGGAGGATGAAGGAGGATTATTAGGAACATGCAATGGTGTATTTAATGTGTTGAGATTTGAATTAAGATCAGGTGAAACAATGTTTAAAGGTGACAAATTTGTGTCTGAAGATGGAGGATTTTTAATTTTCTTTATGTTTAAATAAAAGAATTGAGTCTCGTCAAAGATCACATGACCAGTTAGGATCACTCTTCTATTTGGTAGAAGCACTCTATATCCTCTATGCTTGCTGTTATAATCAAGGAACACAATAAGCTAACTTTTGTACTCAAGTTTGTTTTGATTATGTGGCTTCATTAGAGGATAACTCAGACATCCAAAAGGCTTAAGAAGAGAAAAGTCAGGTTTAGTCTTGTTTAAAACCTCAAATGGAGTTTTATATTCCAAAATCTTGCTAAGTGTTTTGTTTATAATGAAGGTATCACTACAAATTGTATCGTCCCAATGATATGTTAGAAGATTGGATTGCGAAAGAAGGGAAAGAGCAACTTAAATCAAGTGTCTATGATTTCTTTCTGCCATGCCATTTTTCTCAGGAGTATATGGGCATGACATTTGATTTTCAATTCTATTTTCAAACAAAAATTTTGCCAAAGCTATGAAATCTTCATTCATATCACTTTGAAAGCCCTTGAACTTTATTAGAGTATTGATTCTCAACGAAGGTCTTAAAATGAAAAAAGGCATCACATGTCCGATTTTTGCTTAAGTAGATAAACCCAAGTATTCTTACTTGCATAATCCATGAATGAATCATAGTACAAAATCCTTGAAAGGATTTTATTGGGGTTGGTCTCCATAATTCTGAATGTATGAACTCAATAAGGCCATAACTTTTTGCATCTGAGGTAGGAAAATGAAGCTTATGCATCTTTGATTCATACAAGGTGGACACAAAATAACATTGTTATTATCAAGGAAAGGAACATTACAATCAGTCAACATTTTCCTTAAAATAACCAAATTAGCATGCCCAAATCTAGTGTGCCAAACATATGGATCAACTATATTCCTAACTTCAGTTGAGAACAAACTCAAATTCTGGTTCAATAGTTGAGTGAAAATGTTCTTGGATTCGGAGGTGTTTGTTTGAAGGTAAAAGCTGTAGAGTCCATCTTTAAGTGCTCCCTTGAGTAGAACCTCTTTTGTGGTTTGATCCCTACCAAGGAAAAATGAAGGATGAAATTCAAAGAAAACATTATTGTCCTTTGTGAGACACTAATAAGGTTCTTGGTGATATTTGGCACATGAAGGAGCCTTTTAAAGGAAAAAAAATCAGAGGACATAACCATTGAATCACCATAATGAGAGATGTCCATACCTGCTCCATTGCCAAGGTGGATCCTCCCATCTCTTATATACTCAGTAGCAGTGCTCAAGTTGGACAGATCATGAGTGACATGATTGGTTACCCCAGAGTTAAGATCCCAATATTATGATTGAGATCCTCCACTTCCATTCACATTAGTGAGATTGACTACACCTCTGCTTGTGAACTAATTTCCAGTAGCTTGGTCTTGATAACTGGAGTTGGTGTTTTGTTTGGGAATAAAGTTAAGGTCACATCTGTAGTAACACTTATGCATCGTGTGGTTGTTGTAGTGGCAAATTTGACATCTTGGTCTATCACCATTCCTTCTCACTGTTTCTCTATAAGGTCCTCATCTACCATATTTTCCACCCATTTGATTGTTGCATTGACCTCTCTGGTTTTGAGATGGATTACCACCACCTATGATACCACCTCTTATGTTGGTGAAGTTTATGTAGAATTGGTTGTTTTCTTCAGTGTTAGGTCCTTCAATTGATTCCAATATGTTTTTAGAACTCAGAATGAGAGGTTGGACTTCTCTTAGTTTAGGTGGACCAGAATTAGATAGGATGGAGACAACAACTTGATTATACTTATTTTCAAGCTTGCTAGGACATGAGAAACTTGATCTTCCTCACTAACTATTTGTCTTGAAGTTGAGATGATGTCACAACAAGACTTGATGTTAATGAAATAGGCCTTCATGGAACATTTCTTTTCTTGGTTATCTGCAACTTCAGCTTGTACTCCATGACCTTGATTGCATTTTGGCTAGAGAAAGTGGTCTTAATAGATTCCCAAATCTCTCTTGAAGTGGAAATGTTAGACTTAGTTAAGAAGGAAAAAAGCCAAGAGGTCAACAAATGCATTTAGAATGACACTGTCAGTTACACGACTTACAATCTCATATTGTAACTCTTTTTAATTTATATCAGATAACTACTTTGTAGTTAAGTTGATTTAAATAATTTTATTTTTTTGAATTAATATTTATATGTAATTTGATTTTAATTATAAAGATAAATAAAATTATTATTTATTTTGCATATATGATATAGATGTCAAATCTATGTTTATCAAGATATGATTAATTTAATGTATTATATATATATAATTATCAATAAATAAAAAAATTATTAACTTATAAATATATTAATAATTTAATTTAGTAAATTTGTTACAATTTAAAAAAAAAATATATATAAGAAAAAAAGAAAGATTGAAAAAAAAATATACCTCATAAACCACCACGTCTACAATAAAAAATGATATTAAACGCAGTTAATGCTCTTAAGAGGACCACAATTATTCGTTATATTTATTGATATCCCAAACTTAGTTAAAATATAAACTAGTGCGTACCCCGTGCGATGCACGAATAAACAATATGACTTTCATAGCATATAAAATTGTATTATCACACATGCATGATAAATCTACATCTTAAGTTCATACTTTGTATTTTCTAATGGGATAACATCCTTTATTAGGGATCATATGTATTTAATATGTCCATATCTACATATCGACAATTTAAATTTTGAGTTTGAAGATAACTAGAATATATGATTGCATAATATCGTTCAATAATTAAATCAATCGCAACTTCATGATTTGGTATTTTAAAATTTAGAAAAAAATAAAAAAATTATTAATTTATGGGAGATATATGATAAATCTATTTAAGTCTTGTATACATCACGTCTTACATTTAAAGCAATGTAAACATGGAAATTAAGATATTTTGAATCTCTAATTTAAATAAAGACCGTAAAAATTTGATTTGGTATTTTGATATAAAAAAAATCATTAATGTAGGAGATGATATGTGATAAATCTATCTAAATGTTGGATACATCACGTTTTACAATTAAAGCAATTTAAATATGGAGATTATTCTTATTTCGAATCTCTAATTTAAACAATGACCATAAAATTTTTTATTGTTTCAAAATTAGAGTTGTGTATTATTTTTCATTATAAATAATTGTCAAACAAAATTATTGAATCAACCGCAACTTTATTTTCTTAATTGAAACTGCTCAATTTGATTGTTAGAAAAAATATTTTCAAAAGAAATAAACAAATGATTTTTTTTTTTAAAAATATTTTTACCCTTAAATCAACCGTAATTTGTTTTGTTAAATAAAACCTGCTAATCAAAACATATTGTATTAGGCTATTAGCCGATTATATAGAAAAAAAAAAGTTATTGATATTTTTAAAATACAAAAGTATATTTTTATGGTTAAAAAAATAGCACGTAACTTTTTTTATTATTAAATCAATTGTAATTTTTTTATTAAAAAAAAGATGTCAGACAAAACAATTGTATTAGGCGAATACCTGGTTTTAAATTTGGAGAATATAATTGTTCGATGTTTAATTGAATTAGCAGCTGTGACGTACATTTATATTCAAATTTAAATACAGCTTTTTGTAACCAATAACCAAATCTAATTGATGCAATCTGTGCATTATCAACTTTTGATATGCACATCATGTCAAACCATCACAAATATTCAAGAGACTAAATTTAAATAGCAGCCCAACTTTTTTGAAAATAAAAAGTAACAAACTCCTCATTTTAAGGACAACATTTAAAAAAATATTAAAAAGATCCAAAAAATGACATGTAATTAATGCTGACCAGTTTTGACCAAGGATTGACTTACTATTCTTGATAAATGGTACTCCTCTTTTTTTTTTTTAAATGTCATTCTACCTTTATCAACTATTTGTCAAATAAATGTCATTTTGGATCTTTTCTACATATTTTTCCATTATTACCCTCATTTAACTAATAAATATCTTTACATATCCACTCTTCAATTTTTCTCAAAACATTTATCTCTATATTTATTAAATAAAGTTATTATTAACAAAAAAATATTCTTAATTAAAATGTAACTTCTCAAAACGACATATATTAAAAATAGGAGATAGTAATTCTCTTTATATAGATATAAATATAGATATAGATATATTAAAATTCATCTAATAACCCCAAATAACAAAACTATTTCATAAATTTGGTCGCGTGAAGATGAAGCTGCTTTCTACAAACGCTATGTGTACGGCGCGCATGTACAACTACGGCAACGTCTCCGCATTGGGGTAACACACAGTAGAGAGCCTGTTTATTTGATTGATTTGCATATTCTGCAACAAGAATACCAAGGTTCCCAGTTTTACTCTGTCTCTGCGAATTTCTCCAATGGCTACCTTTGGCGCTGCTTCTGCGAACGTCAACCCTAACCGTTCCACTGAGGTTACCATAATTTACTTGCTTCTTTCAAGTTTTGTGTAGTTTTTGCTGTACTTAATTTCTCAAGGTTCTCCACTCCAATATTTTTGGTCTGGAAGTGTTCTGATTGAGTTTTGATGTGCATTCTTGTATCTGAAGGTGGCGCAACCTCCCAGTGATTCAGTATCAAGTCTATGTTTCAGTTCTAAAGCAAATTTTCTGGTCGCTACTTCATGGGATAATCAGGTACAGTTGTTTTCTTCAGGCTTGCTAACTATTGGTCATTTTCGTGTTTTCTTGTACTTGCTATCCCTTTTAGATCCTTTCTGTTGTCCTATATGTACATTGCAATGTGGTATATTTGGTAGCTGTGAGGGGTTTCCCTATGTCTATTCATGAATATTAGGGTTTAGTTTTGTTTGAATTGGTGGTCATATGGGCCATGTCTTGTTGCCTTTTATTTAGGTACCGATGTTTTTTTCTCAATTTTGTTTGTTGAGAAAACAAGTAGTTTAGAAATTTTTATTTTTCTTAATTTCTCTTTTCTTTGCTTGAAAGTTTCTATCTCTGGTGGAGACTTGATATGTATTCTTTCGTGGATGGGGCCAAGTTTGGGAAATGTTTGATGTTCAACAAGTCTTCCTGTTTCTTTTTGTGGATGAGAAAAGCTAATTGGTGCATCTTGTGCCACATTCTTGTTAGGTAAGATGTTGGGAGGTAATGAAATCAGGAAGCACAATCAACACTGTTCCAAAGGCATCAATATCTCACGACCATCCGGTGATATTTCATTTTTACATGATCGTATGACTATAACTCGTGAAAGTTTTGTGTAACTAACTGTGTAAGCTTGGCTCAGGTCTTGTGTTCGGCTTGGAAGGATGATGGCACAACAGTCTTTTCTGGAGGCTGTGACAAGCAAGTCAAGATGTGGCCGCTGTTATCTGGTGGTCAGCCGGTTACTGTTGCCATGCATGATGCTCCTATTAAACAGCTCGCTTGGATTCCAGAAGTGAATCTTCTAGCCACTGGCAGCTGGGATAAAACAATAAGGTGAATTCATTTGTTCCTTCTCGTTGTTTAAAGTGAGAAGTCAGGCACCTTTAGATTACTAACTTTTGGGGATATGTATAACCTTGTTTGAAGAATTCGTGTGCATAGTATCTATTCGAGTGTGAAAAGATGAGATGTATGACGATCTCCTTTATGTTGAACTTTAGTGAGTAGCTCTTAGCTTCATATGCACCTTTTGGCATTTAAGAATTTTACTTATTTCCAGTTATGAGTTATCATCTGCATGAAAATAAGGCAAAATCTGTGTGGCTGTTTATATATTATATTTTCGCGTATTTGTTGGCTTCAGAATACAAATCGCTTCAAGATGTGTAGATTCTAGACCAACTTGGGTTATTTATTTGTGTTGGAAATTTATACTGTAAATGGGTCGTGTTTCATTTTGTTGATTTAATTAGTATTGGATCTTCTCTAAAGAAATTATAAAGTGTTATGAGGGTCAGATCTCTAATCTCTTCCTTTTGTTTTGTTTTGTTTTGAGTTTTGTTTTGTTTGGTTTTGAGCCCTTTTTGTGTTTCTCTCACCATTGTTTCTCTTGGGTTTAATCTCTAGCCTACCCCAACTTGTTTGGGACTAAAAGGCTTTGTTGTTGTTGTTGTTGTTGTTGTTGTTGTTGTTGTATGAGGGTCAGATCTTTTTCTTTCTAAAATATATATACATATATATATATATACATATATATATATATTTTAATGTAAGACCTAATGTTTTTGGCACTTTAACATTACTTTCAAATGTTTTTTCTTTCAAGTTCAAGTCTACCTCATTTTGCAACATTGGTTGAAAGTGAAGATTTCGTCTCTGCTCAGGTATTGGGACTTACGGCAGCAAAATCCAGCTTTGATGGTGCAGCTTCCTGATCGCTGCTATGCACTTACAGTGAAACATCCTCTTATGGTAGTTGGAACCGCTGATAGAAATCTTATAATCTACAACCTTCAGAACCCTCAGGTTTTTTTTTTTTCCTTCATTATATCATTTTGATATCTTTTAAAAGGTTTCATGAATCAGACTACGCCTTGGTAAAGTATAACATTGTCTCATACTTCACAAAATAGTTATGGATGATGGTAAAGGGAAACCTTACCACAAAACTAGTTCAGCAGTTAAGTTCAGTTCGGTCAGCTAGAAGCACGTATGTAATGTGTTTGTATGTGTGTCTATTTAATAAAGTGGGTTCCTATCTATTTTACATAAGAATTTATTCATTACATTTTTATTTATATAATGTAATAAAAAAATGTAACTAATTGCACTTTACTAGCTGTTAGATTTGGAATTGATACTTCTAAGAAGGCCTAATTTGAATCTCTTTTCTCATTCCGACTTTCCAGAATTCAGACCTTTAGCCTTTTTGACATTGGTAGTTTTAGGTCTTCTTGGCATTAGCATTTAAATTATCTTGCACTAGTCCTTTGCCCATTCAGCCATTCACATGGAAACAAGTACATTCACATTTGTTTGTGTATTTAAGCTTTACTTATCTTTGATTAACAGTTGCAATATGAGATTCATGATGTAGAGAAAACTTGACCGGTTGTTTGTTGAATGTGGCAGACAGAATACAAGAGAATTGTATCACCCCTCAAGTATCAGACCAGGTGTTTAGCTGCTTTCCCTAATCAGCAAGGTTTCTTGGTAAGTTTCCCTGTATTTGAGTTTTTCATGCCACAATCTTCTACTCAGATTTGAGAATCAATCTGTTAATATATATTTCATGAGTGGCACTTATTGTGATGCTACTATGTTTTAACACTAATATCTTAAGGCGTGAAACATAC
The DNA here is from genome assembly GCA_902706635.1 of Striga hermonthica. Classification (NCBI taxonomy): domain Eukaryota; kingdom Viridiplantae; phylum Streptophyta; class Magnoliopsida; order Lamiales; family Orobanchaceae; genus Striga; species Striga hermonthica. The sequence goes on from CACSLK010027831.1 coordinate 13,816,485, forward strand.
TTTCTGAGACCTAAATGGAATAATATCATCCTCTCATATTGTCGCTATGTCATAAAAAATTAATTTCAATTTTATTATTGTTATTTTCTTATTTATGCTAATGTTAATGTTATTTTTATCTCTTAGAAAACTATACTATATTTATAATAAATATTTGTATATTGTATAATGAATTAATAACTCGTTTGTATTCATTTAGTTAAATAATATAAATATATCATTAGTAAACCTTATTTAGTAATCTATGGTTGTACATAGTATTATGAATAAATATATAATATATAGATAAATATAAATTATCGGACTTCCATATATATATATATATATATATATATATATCAATATAAGTTTTCATTTTTATATATCTCAAAAATATGAATAATAAATAAAAATGCAATTTTTTATTTATTTTAAATTATTTTCCAAAATAAATTACTTCAAATATAATTTAATAATGAATTGTATTACATTTTATATGTTTATTTCTCATTGCTAGTTAGTTTACTTTTTGAAAAATTAAACCTTAAAGGTAGGGTAATGAATAATTCCATGTCGTTGCTAAGGAATGACTACTCACATGGAGATAGGTTTTGATTCAGTGGAATGGTCATTCAACCTCTAACTTATAGTTATACCAATCAAGGGACTGGGAATGATCCCAATAGATATTTCCTGAACTTCTCATCTTGACAAGGATAGCACTTTTCCTTCTCAAAGATTTGCCTTTTCTTCACTTCTCCCGCCTTGCTCTTGAATCATTCTGGTATCTAACAATCTAGTAGCTACTTTTCCAAGCCTGTTAGAGAATGCATATTCAATTCCAATGATATTTTATCGTACCAATAAAGTTATTAGTGCTTATGTTCCGTCGATGTTTGATTCTATAAATCTTGTTTGCAATTTCTATTTGGTAGATTTTAACATGTAAAGAGGGTCAAGAAAATTATCTTGAAAAGGAATGTTATGTGAAATATTTTCTGATTTGCAGTAATGATGAAACGCATAAACCTAATACCTTTACGCTTGGACATTTTTTTTAGGTTGGTTCAATTGAAGGAAGAGTTGGTGTACATCATCTTGATGATAACCAAGCAAGTAACAACTTCACTTTTAAATGCCACAGGGATGGCAATGACATTTACTCAGTCAACTCACTAAATTTTCACCCCGTAAGATCTTTTAATGTTTACATGTTTATCAAATTGGTTAGTTTATCATTTGCTATTGGTGCTCCTTTTCCTTCTTCATGAATTTACCTTCATGGCTTAAATTGTAAATTCAACCAACCATGATAGACTAGTCTATATGGAGAAGATTATTTGCTTTTTGCCTGTGGTATACTTGAAATAGAAGTGACAATTAGAGGAAAATAAAAACTGATTGCTTATGAAATACTTCATATACTTATTTTGGAGTCCACCAACTTCTGTATGAAATTATGAATGCTTGAATTAATATCTAATACGACAACATATGGTCCTTCTTGGAAAAGAACAAATGTCTATTATAGCCCTTCTTACAAGTAGGAAGAGGTTATCAATTTCTCATCCACATATTTGATTTCGTGTTATTCTTCATTGAGAAGAATGATACCATCATGAAACATCATCTGTTAGGCACTGTAAATCTTGTAGGAGCTTATTGACCTTTAAGTTATCTTGTATGATGCTACAAAGCGCTAGTCAGCTGATTCATCTCCATCTTCTTTTATTTACTTAAGACTGGATGATATGGGATCTTAGGCAGGTTTTGTAAATTTTTCCTGTTTCTGTGGTCTTCTGTCAATTTTTTTACACTAAATTTTTTTGCCTTAAATTTCTTTCATTCTTCTGCTTTGTTATGTTTAAGGATCTTACTACATTAAGCTGTTTCTTTAGATGGTCTTTAAATATTTTGTAATCCGTGGCTTAATTGCTTCCTATTTTGTTAAGAGTATATTCAATTAATTTCTGTAGTTCTTTCTGAAACGGTTTATATTGTGGCAACATCTCAGATATACCATACATTTGCTACCTCCGGGTCTGATGGAGCCTTCAACTTTTGGGACAAAGATAGCAAGCAGAGGCTCAAGGTATAAAACATTTTTCCGCTTCAGTTTGCAAAGGCTTCTTATGTAGGTCTGATCTCACTATTTTCAAAATTTCCTCTGTTTTGTTTATTTAGGCTATGCTGAGGTGCAATCAACCAATACCTTGCAGTGCTTTCAACAATGACGGCTCCATCTTTGCATATTCGGTACATTATATGTTGCTATTTCCTGTAAATGTTTTTTACTATCTTCGAAAAGATCACTTACTGTAAGCTATAGCCTAAATTCAAAAATTTCTCTTCTCAAAACTACATGTATATCCTGCTAAAGGTTTATAAGGGGATACTCGTAATTTCTAAAGATAACTAGTTTTCTACAAATAGGGCATACCTTGGATGTTTTTTGTCGCAAACCCTTTTTGGACATTAAGTTTTGACTGGTGGTGTATCTTCAAGACTTCAACTAACATTTTTCAGACAAACAACTTACTCTAAATAGTTTGGACTTTGTAGTCTGTGTTAGCAAATTATGATAAAAATAAAAATAAAATGGATGTCCTCGGAATCCTGGATTCGTCATCTATCCTTATGAATTCAGGTGTGTTATGACTGGAGCAAAGGAGCTGAGAACCATAATCCATCAACAGCAAAGACGTACATATACCTACATCTTCCTCAGGTAATCTTATTCAAGTATATCTAAAGCTTATTTCTTCTGAAATAATACTTCTGCTGTAAATTATATAACTGCATGAATTCGGCATCAATAATTGCAGGACGCTGAAGTCAAAGCCAAACCACGTGCTGGAACTAGCGGCAGAAAGTGAAAGCACACTTAAAAAGAACATCTCATTTCCGATGGATCAAAATCATATTTCTGTATTAGGAGATCGTGCATTTACTAGTCTTTGCCTTACCATAACTGCTGAATCATACTTTAATTTTCAATCCTGATGATTGTGTGTGCTTGTGGCATGATCACCGTACGGTGGTCGAACTAAATTGCTGCTTTTGTTCATGGGGAGCCGCCAATGCATAACTACGTTAGGTGTTTTGTTTGATCTATTTCGATGATAGTCCACAAGATATATAGTTTCATCTTTGAGGTTGTAAAGCGGAAAAGGCATTTGTTGGAAGCTGAGGTTACCAAAGAGTGTGTTGGGTGCGAACAAAAACTCATAAGACGGAGGAATTATCCTTGTTTGGATTTGTTTTGGGTTATATGGAGTTCAGGGGGATTTGTTCCCAAGAGCTTGCACTCTGAATTTCGGTTCAACTTTTCACTATCTGCTTAATGAATTTAATGTAATTCCAAGCATTGTACTGTAAATCTGTAAAGGCACATTTGATAAATGATAATATTGGACTTCTGAATAAAAAATTGTTGTAGCTAAAAAGTACCTTATATTTACATGTTTGGGAACAACAATAATGTAAAGTATAATAATATGTGGAAGTAAAATGTGTTAAAAAGTACATTTTATTGACATGTTAAGGTGGGAACAACAATAATGTAAAGTATTATATGTGGAAGAAAAAATGTGTGTGTGTGTATTTTTTTTTTTTTTTTTTTTTNNNTTTTTTTTTTTTCGAAACGGTAAAAACTTTACTCATAACATAAACAAATGTACAAAGCCCAGACTAAATAGTCTGAGACCTGCCACAAGATACACAGAGCAAACATCCTAATCCAACTAACCCAACAAAATTGAAGAATCTTGTTGTCGGCAGTGTCAAAGCAGACTAAAAAAATGTGTGTTTGACAAGCAAGAGAACACTTGATAAAAGGAGCAATGTTCCTCTACCCACGGTAGACACATGTTAATATGTCTACCGCTTATGTGGCATGCACACATTGGTGATGTAAATATGTTCAAAAAAATACATCACCAATGTTTGCATGCCACTTAAGCGGTGTACATATTAACATGTGCCCACCGTGGGTAGGAGAGCATTACTCTGGTAAAAGAGTGCTTCAGTAAATTGTCTTTAAATATTGGTTTTAATGAGGGTATAAGCGTAAAATTTATTACTGTAAAATAGCAATAGGAATTTACTTTAAGTAAAATGTAAAATCCTGCCTAAAAATATAGATTTTACTACAATTGATAATTTTTCTGAAATTCTTTAAAAACTGACGTTTGATTTGTAATTTGATTTTCAAGTTCATTCAAACATTTAAAAAAAATCTTTAAACAAAAATATCATAAGCGTATTTTTTTGAATACATTTTATTTTATCTTAACTTACTTATAATCTGATTCCTAACAAACATTAAATTTTCTTATATATTTTTGAATTAATTACATCAATAAATAATATTAATATACTTTAAATATTTACCATTATAAAAAAAAAAGAATATTAATTCTATAAGTGTTATAAATAATAATGACATTATACAACAATTTTTTTGAATAAAATAATATTTGAGTAATATGATGAACCAAAGTATGTAAAATTATTTTTTTATATTAAAAAATGAATATATATATATAATAATATCAAAATATCATTTATATTAAATATAAACGGGTCAACTGTCTAATATATTGTTAAAATAAAGTTTTGAAAAAATGTTCTAAGATATGAAACCCCCGTACATCGCACGGAATTCACACTAGTCTTAAGTAAATAAGTGGACAAAAATTATCTTACCTGTAATTAATTATCACAGCATAAGCATATTATTTCATGGGCTTCATACATAGTTTTCGGGCCTTTAAAATTTAGTGGACTTTTATCTTTAACCGCATTGTATTCTGTTTTTTTTTTCGAAACGATAGAGTAACCGCATTGTATTCGACAGGCCATATAAATTTGACAAATTACACGTGTGTTGTATGATTTGAAAAGAATTGCACGTAAACGAATCAAGAAAATAACTAGAATGTTTAGGGAATATGTAGCAAGTTATAGGAATATGCATATTATCAGTTATCAAAATTAAAAACAATTATGTTTCGTAATTATCGTAACTGAAGTCAATTAAAATAAAAAACAATATGGGGCATCCCCCTCTTGCCGATTCTATCATATCCTCCACCACCCCTCTGTTGTCCAACGACACCCTAAGCTCCACCCTCTTGAACGGAACATCGTTCTCTTGTTGTCGCTCAGGGCCCTCACTGTCGGCAGAGACACCGGCGTCGAGTGAGCCGATGGCGGAGGTCCTGAGACCCTACAGATTGAGCACGAGGGCCCTGAGGATGTGCGGAGTGGCGCCGTTTGGGTTGAGGTCGATAGCCCGATCGGCTTCGGCATTGGCTCGGTCGACGAGAAGACTACGTCGGAGGTAGAGGATCTGGTTGGGGAGATTTCTAGGGCTTGAACCAGTCTAGGCCGGTTGATTTCTCGCCCTTCTTGCAGCTGACGAGTTTCTCGGAGGCGGGAGAGGGGGAAAGAGATGGTAGTGAAGTTTGGGTAGAAATTGGCTGCGGCGGGGCGGATGTCGCCGGAGAAGATGGCAGCGAGGAGAAGAGAAGAGAGATGAGCGATAAATTTTACTGGCCCAAGAGTATTTGCAGGATATGTTGCGTTTATAGTTAGCATATTTTCAATATATGTTGCATTTTTTTCTTACACAACATTTATCTAACCACAATTGTGATGTTTGAATTCTTTTTATATTTTTTTATATTTTCTGCTTATTTTTATACAAATAATCTATACAACATTGATATGTAAAACACATTATAAGTGCTCTCTTAAAAAAATAATACACATTAAATTACAGTATTTTTTTTGTTCAACTAAAATTCGGTTTATAACCTGTAACTATGTAATAATATATAAGTATATATATATATATATACAATTTCTGTCTCCATAATATTAAACCTAAAGTCGGCCGGAAGCTTGTGCCGAAGTGGTCCAAAAAATTACACAAAAAAGGTGGTGAAGAAAAGGTCGGTGCAAACACATTCGGCAACGCCGACGAAATCTAAACGACAAAGAAGCGAAAACGGCAGAAAATGAAGTCTCATACTTTCGCAAGAAGAAAAACCTGACCAAGATTCTGATTTTGTTGAAGAAGAATTTGACATGGACAAGATGGACGGTTGGCTCCTCCTCCTTCATGTTGCTTCAACCTCCAAGTCGGTTCCCTCCTGAATAAAAGCTGCTAGAACTTGGGCCTTTATCACCCTCCGAGGTTCGTACACCAAATAAATACTCACTCAACTCGATCGCTCACTTAACCATACGACTAAACTGAAGGTCGGCCCAGTGTCTCTCCAAGTGGCATGTTGTCACTACCTTGACTTTGTGAGTAAGAAAATACGACCTCAACTTCCTCACGGTAGACCACTGCCAAAGCTCTTTTTTCAATCTCAGAATATCTCAACTACGCCCCTTGCATCGCTCGACCTACATAGTAAATTTGATATTGTGCCATACCTTCCTCCTGCAACAGCACCGAGATCACTTGTGTGATCCTGATCAAAATGTATAATACCAAGTCTTCTCCATGCACTGGTTTGGTCAACAAAGGTAGATCAGCCAGAACCACCTACAGTTCTTCAAATTCCTTCTGTGCCTCTTCTGTCCAATTGAACTTCGAGCTCTTCTTCAGGGTTTGAATAGTGGACTGCTCCTCTCGGCCACTTTTGAGATAAAAATGGCTCAAACCTGCTATTCGGCCAGTCAATATCTGCCTCCATCACATTCATCGGAAGCCTCATCTTCAACACTGCTCGCAACTTATTATGGTTCACCTCGATCCCTTTTTGCATCACCATATACCCACAAAAACTTTCCCGACTTCACGCTGAAAGAGCACTTAGCTGGATTAAACTTCATCCCATACCTTCTGAGTGTAGTAAAAGTCTCATTCAAGTCTGCTATGTGGTTAGCCTCCACTCTACTCTTCACCAACATGTCGTCCACATACACCTCCATATTTCGACATAACAGTTCGTTAAAGATCTTATCGACCAATCTTTGATAGGTCGCTCTCGCATTCTTCAGGCCGAACGACATGACCACGTAACTATAAGTTCTCTTGCTTGTCACAAAGCTAACTCGCTTTCGATCCTCCCTCACCAATGGAATCTGATGATAACCTTGTGAGGCGTCCATCAATCTCAACAATCGCACCCTGCAATTGAGTCGACCAGCTGGTCGATCTGTAGAAATACGTAGAAGTCCTTAGGGCATGCCTTGTTGAGGTCCCTAAAATCAATGCACATTCGACACCTGTCTTCGGACTTGGAAACCATCACCGTATTCGACAACCACTTTGGGAACTGAATCTCGACCACATGCTCTGTCGGCAATAGCTTATCGACCTCATACTCGATAGTTTTGTCCATTTTCGCTCCGTGGTGGCGTCTTGATGACGGATTGTGATCGGTGTTGTTATTTATACGTTGGGTTGTGAATAAACGGCGCACTCAGGGCCTTCGTTTATCCACGATAGGTGTATCTAGCAGACGCACTCAAGGCCTTCTTCTAGACACTGTGACTTCGAGACGCTCTCAGGGCCTTCTCTCCGACACTGTATGTAAACACGCATTGACGGCCTTGTTTATCACACGTTAGAACATAAAGTTCCCTCAACTGGCTCACCAATTCAATACTCAATTCAACATGTAAAATATGATGAGGTACATGGGGTATTTATAGATGCCAACTACCTCTAAGCCTAATAGATCTAGATCTCCTATTCTATGCAATAAAATAAATCCTAACTCTAGAAAGCAATAAAATCCTAAAGCTACCAAATAACTATTGTTTGGTTTGCACACCAAGCAAATCTAGAATGCTCCTAACTAAAAACCTTCTCACGCCCAACTCTCGGCCGCCTTTCAACCCGCACGCGTCCCACGCGTATGCGCGCGCCGCTCGTCCGTGTTGCCTAATCCTTGGCGCCTTGGGACTCGCGTGTCCGTATCGCACGCGCGCGCCTGCGCGCGCGCCCAGCGTTGCCGCCATTCCTCTTGCGCGTGCCTGCCAGCGCCCCTCTCCTATGCCTACCGCGCCTAGGCAAGCGCCCGCGCATACCGCCCACTCGCGCGCCCCCGCTCGCTTTGCGTTCCTTCCCGTGGCCTCGCGCGCGTCCCAACCGTCGCTCGTGCTCCGATCCTGTACCGCGCACTCCCGTACGCCCGTGCACCCACCAGCCGCGTGCCCGCGTAACCCTCGCAAATCCCGCGTGCACGGCTTTTTTTCCCATTTGTGCGCATCAAGGGCCGATGCGCACCTTTCGCATTTGAGCCCCTTACTAAACTCGTCGGTCCATAACTCCACTTCCGTATCATTCCCCTCCTCTTCAAGACTTTCCTTGTCCCCAAGGATAAGAGAATTCAGTACCTCCACATCACTCTTCTCTTCGATAGGCAAATCTCCTCGATCCTCAGTCCTTAACTTAATCCGCTTTCCCGGTCGCCCAAATTCCATCTTACCTCGCTTGTAGTCAGTTGTAATGGGCCCAAGTGTCTCCAACCATTGCACGCCCAATACTACATCCGTTGCCCTTAGTGGTAAAGCATAGAGATCGATTTCCAACTCTTGGTCTTGAGCCATTATTGGAACCCTTTTGAATAACTGATTCCCTTGAAGTTCATGTCCATTGGCTACCTTAACCCCAAACGTCTTGACTTTAGTGGGTTTTAGCTTCAACCTTTTGGCTATCCTCTCGTCAATGAAATTCAAGCTCGACCCACTATCCACCAACACTTCCAACAGCATGTCTTTAATTTCTGCCGTGAACCTGATCATCTTTGGACCTCGTTTCTTGCACTCAACCATGTGTAATAGCGTCTCCTCGTGTGGTTCTCCCTCTTCCTCAAATTCCAACAAAAAGACCTCCTTACCTTTGCACCTGTGGCCTGGCGTAAACTTTTCATTGCATGAATAGCAAAGGCCTTTTTCTCGTCGTCGCTGCATCTCTTCATCAGTAAGCCGCCGTATGTTGCTTGTGGTTCGAACAGTCTCGCCCATCGGCTTGCTTTCGGCTCGGGCCGCTTGCTCCTCAGTCGTGCGCTTGGTCTCCGTGCGCACTTCGCTCGGCCTTGCCTTGCGTACCGCCACGAGATGATCTTCATGCAATCTAGCCGACTCTATGGCTGCTCGCATCGATCCTGGCCTGTCCAACCTCACTTCGGCTGCCAGTTCAGCTTTAAGTCCTCCAACAAACGTCCCCACTAGCGCAGCCTCGGGCCAGTCCCGTACTCTACTAGCAATGTGTTCGAACTCCTTTTGATAATCCCTTAGACTACCCACTTGTTTGATTCTTGACAAAGCCTCGTTGTAATCGTGGTAGTCACTCGAGCCAAACCTCGTGATGAGCTCTTTTTCAAAATCCCTCCAACGCATGTGCTCACCCCGGTTTTTGTGCACTACCCATTGCCACCAGACGTTTGCTTCTCCATCAAGGTGATAAGCAGCAATTTGAACCCTTTCGTACCTTGGCACATCATTGATCTCAAAAAATTGCACAGCTCGACTCAACCATGCATCTGGATCTGTCCCCGTGAACGTGGGCATGACTATTTTTGGCCGTGTACTTGCCTGCTCGTCCCGTGGATCGTCGCGATCGTGGTATCGGGCACGTCTCTCGTCCCGTCGTTCATCGTGTCGTCGGCCCTCGTTGTAGCGCTCTCGATCATCGCGCCGCGCTCGGTGCTCATCGTGTGTGGCCCGCGATGCGTACGATGCGTACGACTGTCGGTCGTCGTCTTCCTCGCGCCTTCGGCTGTGATGTGCGCGTCCACCATACCGCTGCCGATCGTCGCGGTAGTGATCTGCGCGCGATGCGCGTGTGCCACGCGATCGGCGATCGTCCTCGCGCTCGGTCCCGGTGCTTTTCGCCGTGGACCTTGACCCGTGACGCCTCCTTGGCCGTGTGTTCATGCGCATTAGTTGTCCGGCCAAGTCCTGGACCATTAGTTCGATCCTTCCCAAGTTCTCGTTGGTAGCATGTTGACCATCGCCGATGATCTTCATGTTGTCATCCAAGGCTTGAATCCTCTCACGGTTTGACATCATAAATATTATATTTTTTTTTTTACTCTAAAAAATCGAAAAAATTAATAGGGGAAAAATTCGAAAATTCGAACCCCCAACAAGACTCAAAAAATCGAAACAAAAAAGAAATTCGGTCCCTCCACAAAAGGTAATAACCGAAAAAAATTCAAACAAAGGACTAACAAGATGACACTTTTTTTTTTTAAATGAAAAATTCGAATAAATTCGAAAATTTCGACCCAAAAAAAGAAGAGAAATTCGGCCCCTCAGCAAAAGGCAAACCGAAAAAAAGAAAAAGATAGGATAAATAAAAACACGATCAGCACCTCTCAATGAAACAACTCTCAATGAAAGCACCAATGATTAAGGATTGTGATCGGTGTTGTTATTTATACGTTGGGTTGTGAATAAACGGCGCACTCAGGGCCTTCGTTTATCCACGATAGGTGTATCTAGCAGACGCACTCAGGGCCTTCTTCTAGACACTGTGACTTCGAGACGCTCTCAGGGCCTTCTCTCCGACACTGTATGTAAACACGCACTGACGGCCTTGTTTATCACACGTTAGAACATAAAGTTCCCCTCAATTGACTCACCAATTCAATACTCAATTCAACATGTAAAATATGATGAGGTACATGGGGTATTTATAGATGCCAACTACCTCTAAGCCTAATAGATCTAGATCTCCTATTCTATGCAATAAAATAAATCCTAACTCTAGAAAGCAATAAAATCCTAAAACTACCAAATAACTATTGCTTGGTTTGCACACCAAGCAAATCTAGAATGCTCCTAACTAAAAACCTTCTCACGCCCAACTCTCGGCCGCCTTTCATCCCGCACGCGTCCCACGTGTATGCGCGCGCCGCTCGTCCGTGTTGCCTAATCCTTGGCGCCATAGGACTCGCGTGTCCTTATCGCACGCGCGCGCCTGCGCGCGCGCCCAGCGTTGCCGCCATTCCTCTTGCGCGTGCCTGCCAGCGCCCCTCTCCTATGCCTACCGCGCCTAGGCAAGCGCCCGCGCATACCGCCCACTCGCGTGCCCCCGCTCGCTGCGTTCCTTCTCGTGGCCTCGCGCGCGTCCCAACCGTCGCTCGTGCTCCGATCCTGTACCGCGCACTCCTGTACGCCCGTGCACCCACCAGCCGCGTGCCCGCGTAACTCTCGCAAATCCCGCGTGCACAGCTTTTTTGCCCATTTGTGCGCATCAAGGGTCGATGCGCACCTTTCGCATTTGAGCCCCTTACTAAACTCGTCGGTCCCTAACTCCACTTCCGTATCACGTCTTTTCTACGTCGCCAGCGGAACACTGAGGTCGATGTTCAGTCGATGCTCAATAGTGCTCGCATCAATATCAGTCTAACTCCTCGAACTATAAGCAAAAATATCAACAGATTCTCTCACCAAAAACTCCGACCTCAAGGAATCCTCCAGCTTAGAACTGATTATAGATACTTTGGTATTAACCGAGAGATTCCTAATATATAATAATAGGTGTAAAAATACCCACCCTATATAGACATGTGCCCAGATAATTGAGCTCGATGACATATATATACATCATTCGGGTCATCAGCCGCCGTTTCGTTCATCAATCAATTTGCATAATTACGAGAATCTCCCTTAGGCCTGCCGCGTCAGTTCACGGCTTGATGAATTCCGGCTGTTCGACCTAATGGGATGTGAATTAGCCTCTGCACAAATGCGAGGCCCGACTCCTGCAGCTGTCCGCGGGCTCTTTTCCACTTTCCATGGAACGCCCAGAAGGTGTTCGACGTCTTACCCAAATAAAAACATTGTCTTCTATACGATTCTTTTCCGAACGTCCTTCTCCGCTGCTGCTCTAAGAGCTCAGGAAAAGCCCAAATGGGAATTTAATTATAGAAGAAACCCAGAAAAAATACGTTCTTGGCGCGAGGCAAATGAACCTCAGAGTTGCAATTCAGAGGTTTCAGTTGACAGGGCGGGAGGGGGTTCTGAGAGTGCCAAAATGAAAAATAAGCTCAAGCGGTACTCCGGGATGTTGAGAGATTGTGCCGCTGAGATACGTTTGCGCCAAGGTAAAGCAATTCATGGTCGCATCATTAGAAGTGGGACTGAGCCGGATGAGCACCTATGGGTCTCTTTGATCAATTTCTATGCTAAATGTGGAGAGTTAGGATGTTCACGCAAAGTTCTCGAGCAAATGCCGGTGAAAGACGTGGTTTCGTGGACTGCATTGATATCGGGTTTTGTGGCTCGAGGACGTGGAGCTGAAAGCCTAGAGTTGTTCTGTGATATGAGGAGGGAGGATGTGCAGCCAAACGAGTTCACTTTGGCCACTGTTTTGAAGGGTTGCTCGTTGTCTTGGGATTTAGATTTCGGAAAACAAATGCATGCGGAGGTAGTCAAAGCCAGCCTACTATCCGATGCTTATATCGGTTCCTCTTTGATCGATCTTTACTCTAAATGTGGGGAAATGGAATATGCTGATGATGTTTTCTGTATGATGCCAGAGAAAAATGTCGTGCTGTGGAATACTTTACTTAACGGTCATGCACAGGCAGGAAATGGGGATGCAGTTTTGCGATTATTTCGAGAAATGGAAGATCCGGACATGAGATTTAGTAATTACACATTGTCCATTGTTTTAAAGGGAATTGCTGGCTCGGGTGCTCTGGAGGCTGGCCGGGCAGTCCATTCTATAGTGGTTAAGGTTGGAGGCGAGCTCGATGATTTTGTTAGGTGTAGCCTGCTTAATATGTACTCCAAATGTGGCGCGGCTTATGATTCCGTCAAAGTATTTAAGACGATTAAAAACCCTGATATAGTTGCGTGGAGTTCGATTATCAGTGTTGTCGATCAGCAAGGTTGGCCTGAGGATGCAGCCAAATTGTTCTGGCTATTCAGGCATTGTGATGAAAGGCCCAATGAGTTTACTCTCTCTAGTATTGTTAGTGCTGCCACTGACTTGGGTGACCTGCGTTATGGTCAGAGCGTACATGCGTGCGCTTACAAATTCAGTCTTGAATCAGATAATTCGATCAGTAATGCATTAATTGCAATGTATATGAAACTAGGATGTACTGATGATGGGCACCTTGTCTTTCAGAAAATGGCCAACAGGGATGTGATCTCCTGGAATGTCCTTTTATCTGGATTCCATGATGATGAAACTTCTGATCGTGGGGCTAGGTTTTTCAAGCAGATGCTTACTGATAGTTTTAGGCCCAACATGTACACATTTATAAGCATTCTGAGGTGTTGTTCAAGCCTCTTGGACATCGAGTTTGGGAGGCAAGTGCATTCCCACATAATTAAAGATAACATAGACTGTGACAGTTATGTGGGAACTGCTTTAATCGACATGTACGCCAAGTGCTTGTGCATGGATGATGCAGAGGTTATTTTCAGCAGATTAAAAACCAAGAATGATGCTTTCAGTTGGAACGTTGTCATCTCGGGTTACTCGCAAACCAACCAAGGAGAAAATGCTGTTCACTGGTTTAATCGGATGAGGAGAGAAGGTGTTGTTCCTAATGAGTTTACTCTTGCCAGTTGCCTGAGGGGTTGCTCCTCAATTGCGAGCCTTGACAACGGGCGGCAGTTTCATTCCCTGTCAATCAAGGCTGGGCTGTCCACAGACGTGTTTGTATCCAGTGCCCTTGTGGATATGTACGGGAAATGTGGAAATATTGACAATGCAGAAATACTATTTTATGGCACTCAATCACGTGACACTGTTCTATGGAACACGATAATATGCGGATATGCTCAGCATGGGGAAGGTGATAAGGCTCTTCAAGCATTCATGGAGATGATAAACGACCAAGTGTTGCCTGATGGAGTTACTTTCACTGGGATCCTTTCTGCGTGCAGCCACAATAGGTATGTGGAACAAGGAAAAAGGTTTTTTAATTCGATGAGTGAATCCTATGGAGTTACTCCCACTGTCGGGCACTATGCTATCTTGGTCGATATACTTGGCCGAGCAGGCATGTTCGATGAGGTCGAAAAAGTTATCAAGCATATGGAGCTAATTCCAAATGCTTTGATCTGGGAGAATGTTCTCGCGGCATGCAAGTCTCATGGAAATGTGGAATTGGGAGAAATAGCAGCTGAGAAGCTCTTTGAGTTGGCTCCCGGAACAGATTCAAACTACATTCTGTTATCTAATCTGTATGCTAGCAAAGGGAGATGGAATGATGTGGCCAGGGTTAGGGCCTTGATGACCCATCAAGGCATAAAAAAAGAACCGGGGTGCAGCTGGGTTGAGGCAGACGCTCGAGTTCACGTTTTCCTGTCTCAGGACACATCACATCCGAGGTTACTTGATATCCATCGCAAGTTGGACGAGTTAAACCAAAAAGTTGCTGAAGCTGGTTATGTGCCTGACACGAGTTATGTGCTTCATAATGTGGCAGAAAACAGTAAGGTGGATAATCTTTTTGGTCATAGTGAGAGGTTGGCCTTAGGTTTTGCTCTCATAAACAGTGTTGGTAGTAAAAGAATCAGGATATTCAAGAACCTTCGGATATGTGGGGACTGCCATGAATTTATGAAGTTGGTGTCTGGGATCGTTGATCAAGAAATTGTGGTTCGTGATGCCAGCCGTTTCCACCACTTCCAACGTGGATTGTGCTCGTGTAAAGATTATTGGTGATTTTTGTGAACAGTAATTTTCTGGTCAGGGGAGTTTGGGCCACAGGCAATGTTGTCAAATCTGTTAGAGAAGATTTTTCGTGAATGTGTTGAGGTTCACGATGAAGTTAGGGCTGTCGTTGCTGCTTGAAGACTTGGACATGGGCAATGTGGAGAATCCTTATGTAAGGCAAGCATTTTCGTTGATGGCCTTACTTTTTTTTATTTTTTTTTTTATTTGATAGTTTTGTTTTGGGCCACTAGCCTGCATGCTGTTGTTGAAGACTGAAGAGATATACAGCTGAATCATCTCTGCCTTCTTTTATTTTATTTACGTCTGTCGAGATTTCACGTTCGTCGTTTAATTTTCTTACACACCAACATTTTGAGTCACAAATCATTCAATCTTTTGGTCTGAATGTTTAAGGGAGTCTTAATTCTATTAAGCTATTTCTTGGAGACGGTCTTTAACATTTTCTGATGCGTGGTTTAACAATAGGTTTATGCTATTTTTTCATTGATATATTCTATTTGTTTCTCTAGTTCTCTCCTAAATGCTTTATACTGTTGCTACATCTCAGATCACCACTAGTTTGCGACTTCCTGGTTTGATAGAGCCTTCAATTTTTGGGACAAAGATGGTAAGCTGTCTATTATGGTATAAAATATATTTCTGTTTCAGTAGTTATTACTTATTAGATCTAGATTGCAAAAAACTTGTAATGCAGGTCTCGTCGCACCTTTTTTCATTTCTTTCTTTTCTTCTGTTCTGTTTAGTTAGGCTATGCTGAGGTGCAGTCAATCAATTACCTTGCAGCATTGTCAACAATGATAGCTCCATCTTTGCATATTCGGTAAACCGCATTTGAGTATGTTCTCCTATAGAATTTTTTTCTTTTCTTTTATTTTTTTTTTTTAAATATTACAAAGTTTAGGCTAATTAAGGTAATCCAAAAATGCTGAATTCAACTGTGATGATGCTGTTGAATTCAACTGTGATGATGCTGTTGAATTCGACTGTCATGATGCTGTTGAACACCGACTGAGTGAAAGAATACTGTGTCCTAATTCAATTCTAAGGCATTCATCAAAATTGGAGCAAACCGATATTATGCTCTTCGATTTGTACTTATGGTGGAAACTGGACCTGTCAAGTTGTTGTAAGCACACCCCTGATTCTCTTCCAAAGATATAAAAACGAGCCCTTTTCATTTGGTTGTATCTTAGGTGGAGCAATGAAGAGGGCAATGTTTGCTAAGAAATTAGTGGGCTTGAAGGCTGGAGTTGGCTATGGAGTGATGAGCCGAATGGGTGGCCACCCATGTTGATCCCTTGAAGAAGAAGGTTTTCTTTATTACCATGTCGCCCACGCATCGAAAGTATGTCAATGCGAAAAAAAAAATGTGTTTTTTTGAGGAAAAACATGTTGGTTTTCGAATTAAAGTGTCGAGACTATTTTTATATGAGATATATATTTGTTGTTTTTCTCAACTAAACATGAAAGATGAGTGGGAGCCAAGAAGTGAAGGCAACTGTTACGACGAAAAAGTGCCAATAAACGACAAAAATTACTAGGGAAGTGGGTTCGATCAGCCCATGACGCGATCTCCCTTCACACAGTTTACCAAATACCCAACGTTTGTCATTGAGATTTCCCATCAGTCTACCCAACCCAACCCTCCCCATTATTTTATTCTCTTTACCTAGCCAAAACCCTAAACATACATCATCGGCTTAAAGAAAATCCTAGAAGCGATTTTAACAGATTAAAGGAGATTGAAGAAAGAGACTATCCTTATGCTCTCTAAAAAATTGGACGGGTGATCTAAGAGCGCCTGCGTCCAATTCCCACTGTTGGCACTGCTGCAGACCATCAACCCGCTGCTCGATGTTGCTGGAGACGACATGTATGTGCTGGAGGTAACTCTGACTTGATTTGGGCATTCTTCGTTTTTATCCTTATTTATATCTTTTTAGTTTGTTTGGTCTAATTATTCATCTGAAAAAGAAAAACGAATGTCAATGAACAAGAAATGTTACGGCAAAACAACTATAGAAATTTATGAAACACGCGTGACAAATTCCAGATACAACACAGAAGGCTGAGTTATTTGACAAGAGAGTTACACCAACAGTAGAGAAGAATCATGAATCCTCCTAAGTATTGTTGATCAGGCATATTGCTGAGAGGTTGTCGACTTCGTACCTGAAGATGATCCATAAACATTAAACAGATAAACGACAAACAAACTTTCGATGGGTGATGTTTTAAACCCAATGCTCGAGACTATTGTGAAAGGATTCCACAGATACACAAGTGTAGTATATTATTGTAAGTTTTTTTTTCACTCAATTCTTGAAGATTTGAACTGGATCTGTACTCAAATTTTTAGCTTATTTAACGAATACTATATCAAAAAATATGATTTGGCTCTTGACTTTAAAAATGTTTTGGTTAGCGTGTGTACTATATCGTTCATGGATGTGGTGAATCCAATAAAATGTGAAGGAATTTGAGAGTAACTGCTTAGAAATTACAGAATGGCTTCGTCGTGAGTCTATTATCACTCGAGGGGTCTTGATTTTATAGTGATTGATGGCTCCATAACTAAATTGTGTTGGAATAATCAAGTACACATTAGTTGTCTTTCTGTGGATTATGAGATGACTATGTTTACTTGTTGGAATGTGGGTTTTATATTTTATTTGCAAAGTTAGTTTGGATGTGTGTTGTCTTGGTTTGGATATCCTTATTACTCAGATTAATTGGTTAATCCAAGCTCTAGGCTCTGACGTGAAGCTCTAGATGTTTGCGCGTGTATCATGTTGGAAAATTGGTGTCAAAATTACACGGGAATCCTACGAACTGATATGTATTTTCAGTTCTTACAAATAATCTAAAAATAGAAAATTACAATTGAACTGAAAAATAAAATACAACTGAAAACAGAAAGATTTTATAGCCGAGGCGAGTAAAACTCTTTCCGCAAGAAGAATACGCCCCGTGTGGCAGCTAACGGTTCAGGCGTAACTTCCCCAAAGATACAACGACAAACATCTCTAAATCTGTAGCACACCAGATTTACGAGCTCCGACGAACTTTAACGGAGTTGAGAATTGAGCACTAAAAATAAAAAGATATATCATAAAACAAATAAAAATATCACTTGTTTCTCTTCTTTTGATATTTTTATGTCCGATATTTGGACATATATCTATCTTTATTTCCTTTCTCTTTTCCTTTCTCCTCTCTTTATTTCACTAATTGGTGTGCCCTTTCATTCTGAAGGGATGTCTATTTATAGGGGAGCTCACGGAACAAGATGCCATCAACATTGCCAACTGACAATAGCTGTCACTCCATAATTGCATCAGACACATGTTACCTTAATTGGAAAGCACATGCAGCTCAATTATTCCAACATGCAAGTGCATTATTGAACACTTAAAAGATGCCAATTGAGTGTATAATAATTCATGTGGGGCCAACTATTTAATTACACTCAAATTCTAACAATCCCCCACATGAGTGTAAATTAAATATATATATATATACTCTTGTGCTCAATCCTCACAAAACTCTATTGCATCAGAAAAGGTAGCTTTTGGCTTTGAACCTTTCTTAGTAAACATCATCGGATGTACTGGCGGCCTAGTGGACATAATGCCTTGAACTATTCCTCCGTAGTGTACACCAAGACAATGACATTCACACAATAGAGTCTTAACTCCATTCCGTTCTATCGTTGTGTCCGTTTTGGCCATGGACAACACAATGGATTCATAAGTGTTTACATTTGAAGCGGCCCACACTTCACACTTATATAAGTGACCTCCCTATCAAGAGTATCCTGCCATACTCCACCTTTACAAGGTTAGGGATTCATTAAAAGTCCATATGACTTACTCTCATCACAATCAACAGGTTATCTTGCACTTGGAGTGCTCTAGGGAATAGCTTTGGACATTCATATGTTCCAAGTGCTCAACTGAATTTTCATAGCTTAGTTTTCCCTTTGAACCAAGTTCGTGGGATCTCCACTCAATATGGTAGGGTTACCACTATGATCATTCTTTACATTGTGGATTTTTAAGCCCATTCTCTCTAGCAAAACTGTCAATTGATCTCTATTCAATCCTTTCGTCAAAGGATCAGCCAAATTTTCCTTAGACTTCACATAGTCAATGGAAATAATACCATTTGTAATCAATTGACGTACGGTATTATGTCTACGACGGATATGTCTAGACTTACCGTTATACAAGTTGCTTTGCGCTCTACCAATAGCAGCTTGGCTATCACAGTGAATCATCACAGGCGGCAAAGTCTTATCCCAACATGGAATATCGGATAGAAAATTTCTAAGCCACTCGGCTTCTTCACCAGCTTTCTTAAGCGATGAACTCCGATTCCATCGTTGACCGAGCTATACACGTTTGTTTTGTGGATTTCCACGAAACTGCACCTCCTCCAATACAGAAAACATATCCGCTAGTGGAGCGAGAATCTCTCGAATCTGATGTCCAGTTTACATCACAGTACCCTTCAAGTACAGCTGGGTATCTCGAGTATTTTAACCCGTATTCAAGGGTGTACCTCAAGTACTTAAGTACCCTTCTCAAAGCATTCCAGTGCTCATGACTTGGATTGCTCGTAAATCTGCTCAACTTATTCACCGGATAGGCCAAGTCTGGTCGTGTACAATTCGTCAAGTACATCAGACTTCCTATTATCCGTGAATATTCCAACTGAGCCACTGGTTGACCTTTGTTGACTTCCAAATTTATACTGAGATCAAGGGGTGTCTTACA
The DNA here is from genome assembly GCA_902706635.1 of Striga hermonthica. Lineage (NCBI taxonomy): Eukaryota > Viridiplantae > Streptophyta > Magnoliopsida > Lamiales > Orobanchaceae > Striga > Striga hermonthica. Next base: position 13,835,916 of record CACSLK010027831.1, read on the forward strand.
CCTAGACTGTGCACCATCATAGGTATCAAATTTCTTGAGCACTTTCTCTACATAATGAGATTGTGACAAGACAATTCCATCTTGGGTTCTGATAATTCTTATTCCAAGAATAACATCAGCCAAACCCATATCTTTCATGTCGAAATTTCTTTTCAACATTCTTTTTGTATCCATGATCACTTCATGGCTACTCCCCATGATCAACATGTCGTCTACATATAGACATACAATCACAAATGTATTTGATGTACCCTTGACATAAACACATTTATCACATTCGTTGATTTTGAAATCATTTGTCAACATCACGTCATCAAATTTCAAATGCCATTGTTTCAGAGCTTGTTTCAGTCCGTACAAGGATTTGATCAATCTACACACCTTTCTCTCTTGTCCAGGTGCAACAAACCCTTCAGGTTGTTCCATGTATATTTCTTCTTCCAATTCACCATTCAAAAATGTCGTCTTGACATCCATTTGGTGAATCTCAAGATTGTGCAAAGCAGCAATCGAGAAAAGCACTCTTATTGACGCTAAACGCGTAACAGTTGAATAGGTATCAAAGAAATCATACCATTCCTTTTGTTTAAAGCCTTTGACCACCAAACGTGCTTTAAACTTATCAATCGATCCATCAGCTTTATATTTTTTCTTTAGGATCCATTTGCATCCTAAAGGTTTACAACCATCAGGGAGATCAACCAACTCCCAAGTATGATTTTGCATAATGGACTCAATTTCGCTATTTACAGCTTCTTCCCAGAGTGGTCCATCTGGGCTGGACAGAGCTTCCTTAAGGGAACTCGGTTCATCGTCCAACATGTACGTAATAAAATCAGGTCCAAACATTTTAGCCGTTTTTACCCTTTTACTACGTCTCGGTTCTTCATTAGTACCCTCTGGTACAGAACCACTAGCAGTTTCATACGTTCTTTTACTAGAACTAGATTCTGCCCTTTCCTTCATAGGAAAAACATTCTCAAAAAATATAGCATTCCTTGACTCAATCGTGGTACCAACAGATACCTCTGGATTTTCTGATTTATGAACCAGAAATCTATATGTTGTACTATTGTACGCATATCCAATAAATACACAATCGACCGTCTTTGGCCCGATTCTCATTTGTTTTGGTTCAGGTACTGAAACCTTAGCCAAACACCCCCACACTTTCAGGTATTTATAAGACGGCTTACGACTTTTCCACATTTCGTAAGGAGTCTCATCTTTCCCTTTAGGGGGTATTTTATTCAGGATATGATTTGCTGTCAAAACAGCTTCCCCCCACATGTTCTGTGGTAATCCTGAATTAATCAACATGGCATTCATCATTTCTTTTAACGTACGGTTCTTGCGTTTAGCAACACCGTTCGACTGTGGAGAATAAGGGGCCGTCGTTTGATGAATTATGACATATTCAGAACATATTTGTTCAAAAGGAGCTACATACTCTCCACCCATATCACTTCGGATTATTTTAATCCTTTTGCCGAGTTGATTTTCAACTTCGGACTTATATATCTTAAACGCTTCCACAACCTCATCTTTGCTTCTTAACAATATAAGTAGCAAAACCTTGTGCAATCATCGATAAAAGTTACAAAATATTTTTTACCGGTTCTTGTTTGCACACTTTTCATATCACATACATCAGTATGGATTAAACCTAATGGTTCAGTACTTCTTTCCACCGAGAGAAAAGGCAACTTAGCCATTTTTGCTTCAATACAAATTTCACATTTTGTATTTGTTTCAACTTTAGAATTAGGAATTAATTCTAGTTTCATCAACCGTTTAATTGCATTTAGATTTACATGTCCCAATCTAATATGCCACATATCAGAACACTCAACGGTATAAACAGAAATAGGCTTTTTATTATTAACGGTTACACGCCTCACGGCCATTACATTCATTTTGAACAATCCCTTGTCGATATAACCACGACCAAGGAATATTCCGTTCTTGCTAAGAATAAAGTTCTTAGCTTCAAACACTAGCCTAAATCCATGCTCAACAAGAAGCGATCCGGAGACTAAATTTTTGCGGATGTCTGGGACATGCAGAACATCCTTCAGCTTCAACTCCTTTCCAGAAGTAAGCTTCAGCACCACCGTGCCCACTCCAGCCACATCAGATGTGGAGGAGTTTCCCATGTGTAGTTTCCGACCCGTAGTAGGAGTGTATTCAGAGAACACCTCCTTGTCGGAACACACATGACGAGTGGCACCAGTATCGATGTACCACTCCCTCGGGTTATCCACCAAATTGGCTTCAAACACCACCGCCGACATATCAAAGTCAGTCAGTTCACCCGACACAGGGCCATGTTTGGCAACAAGGGCACTCGGTTGTCTTTTATTTGGCCCAACTTTCTTTGGCCTCTTGCAGTCTTTCGCCATATGGTTTGGCTTTCCACAGTTGTAACAAGATCCAGTGAATTTCCAAACCTTGGCGGGCTGCTTCCCTTTGTTAAGGGGCTTCCTTTTGCTCGAATTTCCTTGCTCCAACAAATTTGCACGAGCCTCCATTATCGGGCTTTTGCCCGATGAATTACGGTTGTCCTCCTCAATACGAAGACGAACAACCAGGTCTTCAAGACTCATCTCCTTTCTCTTGTGTTTGAGATAGTTCTTGAAGTCCTTCCAGCCTGGCGGCAGCTTCTCGATCACAGCCGCTACTAGGAATGACTCACTCAAAGTCATCCCTTCAGAATGGATATCGTGCAAGATCAGCTGGAACTCTTGCACTTGTGACACGACGGTCTTCGTGTCAACCATCTTGAAGTCAAGAAATTTGCCGACGACGAATTTCTTCGCCCCGGCATCCTCCGTCTTGTACTTCTTCTCCAGGGCAGCCCAAAGCTCCTTGGCAGAACCAACAGAGCTGTACACATTGTACAACTCGTTACTAAGCCCGTTCAGGACATAGTTACGGCAAATGTAGTCACCTTGCTTCCAAGCATCGTACGCAGCGCGTAGTTCTGCATTGGTCTCATTCTCAGAAATGACCGGAGGGTCGTCCTTCAGGTATTTCACCAAACCCAAAGTGGTCTGGTAAAAATGCATCTTTTGTTGCCACCTCTTAAAGTCAAGCCCGTTGAATTTTTCGGGCTTTTCAGCTGTAGGAACATGGACAACCGGTACATGATTGATCGGATGCTGAGAACTGGAACCTGCTCCGGTGGATGCCATCAGTTCAGTAGGATGACTGAATATTCTTCTTGCGATTGTTGGAAAATTGGTGTCAAAATTACACGGGAATCCTACAAACTGATATGTATTTTCAGTTCTTACAAATAATCTAAAAATAGAAAATTACAATTGAACTGAAAAATAAAATACAACTGAAAGCGGAAAGATTTTATAGCCGAGGCGAGTAAAACTCTTTCCGCAAGAAGAATACGCCCCGTGTGGCAGCTAACGGTTCAGGCGTAACTTCCCCAAAGATACAACAGCAAACGTCTCTAAATCTGTAGCACACCAGATTTACGAGCTCCGGCGAACTTTAACGGAGTTGAGAATTGAGCACTAAAAATAAAAAGATATATCATAAAACAAATAAAAATATCACTTGTTTCTCCTCTTTTGATATTTTTATGTCCGATATTTGGACATATATCTATCTTTCTTTCCTTTCTCTTTTCCTTTCTCCTCTCTTTATTTCACTAATTGGTGTGCCCTTTCCTTCTGAAGGGATGTCTATTTATAGGGGAGCTCACGGAACAAGATGCCATCAACATTGCCAACTGACAATAACTGTCACTCCATAATTGCATCAGACACATGTTACCTTAATTGGAAAGCACATGCAGCTCAATTATTCCAACATACAAGTGCATTATTGAACACTTAAAAGATGCCAATTGAGTTTATAATAATTCATGTGGGGCCAACTATTTAATTACACTCAAATTCTAACATATCATTAAATTCATAGCATGAAGCTTTTGGAGACAACTCGGCCGGTCTTGCGTATGTGGTTAGCCCACAAGACACCCGACTTTGAGGAAGACGTCTTGGAATTGGCGATCTACGTTGAGGGCGAGGACCGTGTCGTTGGCGTTCTTCCCCGAAGAAGAAGAGGTTAGTGAAATTGGTGTTTCTCCATCGTTGTTCCAGCGTATCAATATATTCTCAGCTCCATCGAAATACCAAGTAAATGGTTTGCTAAGTCTTGATTGCTTAATGAGTTTTTCGTATACACTTCCTTAATTATGTTATTCACGTTCTCATGAATGATTACTTTGTTGTCAGTAGAAACTTTGCGAAATCATATGATTGTTCTGTGATTTGGTGATGAAGGAAAGGAAATTACTGATGGTAAAGGTCCATCGGCATTCCATATAAGAAAGTGTACGTAATTAGAAAAAATAAATAAATAAATAAATAAATAAAAATTAAACAAATAACCTAATGGGCAAGCCGTGCAGAAGAATTCCAAGTTCTATGTTGAATAGATAACAGTCAAAATAAAAGCAAAAGAAATTAAATGTTTATTATATCACTGAATTATTTAACGACTAAGTAGAACATTAATTTTTGAAAGCAGCCGCCGCCACCGCAGCCGCCGCCATGACTATGGCTGTGGCCACCGCCGCAAGCTGCCGACCCAAGATCTGCTTCCGACCGACGAACTTTAATAACAAAAAAAAAAAAAAGCCAACGCTACAACATCCAAAGAAAAGAAGAAGAGTATTATTAATATTATTTCGGGTGCCATAGATTAATCAAAACTAACTAAAAACTTTGTCACATGCTTTTATATATACTAGTAATGTGCACGTGTGATGCACGTGGTGAAGAATATTTTTGGCCGATAAGATAAATTAATTAATTTATTAAATATATGATTGCAAGAACAAAATAAAATGTAGAACAAATAAACTCTTAATATATATATTTTTTTTTTCAGAAACAACATAATGTGTCGTAACATAAAAGGATTTAAATAACATGTTACAAACTCAACAAAAATATATAAAAAATTAAGTTCCTAATAATAAAAAAAAAAAAAAAACTATATAAGAACATAATGTATACTAGTAAGGTGCACGTGCTCCGCACGTGAACCATATAATTTGCATATGTCATTAAGTGGATTTGATAAAATATATTATTTATGATATACATTTAAGTTAAAGATAAGTGTATATTTATACATATATGTGTGTATATATTATATAACTATTTCTCTTTTTTCATATTTGAATTTATTTTCAATGTAATGTTGTTCAAACCAATGTGGGAAAAATGCACTAACATGTGGTATTTCATATTAAATATATTTGTAAGAAAATAACTTCACTTACATTTTTTATTTATCTCTTCATTGTGTTACCCACTATTTAATATTTATTTGGAGTAAACAATAATATTTCTCATTCTATTTTTTTAGTTTTTTTTATATGTATCTATATAAATATATTTAGGTATATATATATATATATTATTTTATATAGATAAAAATAATTACATTATTTTATGTTATTTACAATACATTGGCCAAATTAAAAATCATTGGAAAAGTAATGTGATATATTACATACAAAAAGAGTAACAAATAACAAAAACATTAAGTATTGCAAAATTGAAAAAAAAAACAATAATGGTAGATAGTAATTATTATTTTAACTAAAAAAATAAGACTAACATACCGATATTTAATGCAATTTTTTTATGTACTTAGAAGCTGTTTAAAATAAATGTGTTTCTTTAGTATGTTTGATATTTCTCATTAGTCAAATTCAATTGATATAGGACATTAGTTAATTTTTTCACTTTTTTGACTTTTGGATTGAATGTGAGCAATAAATTTTTTATTATGTAGTCTTACCTTTGTATTACATAAAACATCATTCTATCCTATTGTTTAGTTATTATAAGACTAATAAAATAATTTAGGACTTTTCAATCAAAATGTTTGTTTAGAAAAACAATTGTTAGTTAATGTGTTATATTTTGTATCATTATCAACTTTTTTTATAATAATTAGTTGTACACAATATTACATATAATGCTAAATTTCTTATTGATTTGGAGTCGTACAAGAAAATAATGAAATTGTAGTGAAAATTTGAATAAAAATTTATTACAACACAATTTCAAGGATAACTCTAATGGATATTTCAGTGTTAAAAGTTGACTTTCCAAAATCATGTACTTCTCTCTAGAGATGCTGAATTATTTTTTGAAATCAACTATAGTCAGTTCATTTCCCGACATTAAAATTATTAGTTGAATTAACTATAATTTTATCGAAAGAAATAAATGTCGTTAATTATTTTTTTTATTACCGACATTAAATTTATTACTTCCCTAGAGATGATCGGTAATTGAATTAATTATTTTATTTATTACTTTAAGTATATTTATTATTTTATATCGAAAGAAATAATTAAGTACAAAATCTACAGAAGATGAATTAATGGATATTTAAGTACATTTATTATTTTAAATTGGTATTGATATGTATAAATGTATTATTTTATATCGAAAGAAATAATTATAATATTTTTATTTTATTTTTAATACATTGATTAAATCAACATTACATATTACATATAAAAGGGTAACAAAGAAACAAAATATTAAGTATTTCAAAATTAAAAAATTTAATGGTAAAAAGTAAATAAATTTTAACTAAAAAATTAAAAATAACGTACCCACATAAAATAATATGTTCAATTACCGACATTAAAGTTGATTTAATGATCAAGTTTTTTTAATCAATAAAAAACTTGTGGTATATTGTTATAAGTAAACAATATAGATTTTGTAGTTTTTTGCTTATAGTTATTAATAAATTCGTAATAAATTATGGTGCGAGAATCGTATAGTTTATGATTTGGAGATGTGGAATGTTTTGTTCATGTATTTGTATCTGATTAATTAAATACTAGAACGTATCCCGTGCGATGCACGGGACAAAAATATTAAATGTGTTATTTCACATGCTTTGTCCGTTTAAGTATATAAAGCAATAGGATTATCATCTATTTTTCATCTCTTTTAACCAACTTTAAGTATAATAAACAATAAGGTTATAATATATTTTGCACCTCTTTTAATCAACGTTATTTTTTTAGTCAAAATATTAAAATAATTAATATATTATTTCACTAACACATTTATCCTAATTTAAATTTGATTTTAATATATATATTTATTCCTTGATACAAGAGAGAATAACAATTTTACTTATTCTTGTTCACCATATAATACGTAATTATTATTTTATTATACACTTTATGTCATATAATATCATTATTATTTATAAAGTTATAAAAATTGCACGTCTTCTTTATATTTTTATTTTATGTAATGAAAAATATTTAATGCACGTTTGCATTATTTATTTATGTAATCAATTTAAAATATGTAAATAAATTTAATATTAAATAGTGTACAAATATTTTACAAAATATACACATGTTTTTCTAGAATTTAATTTTATATACTATTTAAACAACTTTGATTTAGAAAATCCAAAGAACTCGATCCCCTATATGATCAAGATATTTCTAGTTTGCATTATAAGGATTTATGGTTTATTTAGCATACCCAACAATGAAAATATATTTTACAAGAATTTAATTATAGAAATAAATCAAAATAAAAAAATGAAAAAATATAGTCATGGGTGCCAATAATATACAAATAAATGCTAAACAATAGTTAATATGTTTCAATTTTAAGTTTTTACCATTAGTAAAACTATTTATTGTATCTGGTCATTATCTCTTAAATGGTAAATTATATTCATTTGAAGAACGATTTAGCTTTTATATATAACAAAATAAAGCTTAAGAAACAAATATATTGACAAATATTAATTCACCAATTTGATTTTGTCTGATTACTTGGAAAAAGAATTCTACCTAATTTGTTACGATTTTTCATAAATATTTTTGGATAAAAAGTGAATATTTGTGAAAAAAACTAATATTATGGTTAGAACTTAAAATATGGTGTAATATTATCTTCACCAAAATATTATCAATATGGATCACATAAATCAATCTTGTAATTCATTATAATGAATATCAATGAAAGTATTACAAATATTAATAAAATAATATATGTCTTGACCAAAATATTATCAACATGAATCACGAAAATCAATCTTGTAATTTATTATAATAAATATAAATGAAAATACTGCAGATATTAATAATTTATTTAAGTAATTATTTGATCTTATTTGAGAACGTGTAAATAGAAGCAATTAATGCATATATAAAAAATTTCCAAAAATAGCATGCATTAAATGTTTCCTAATTTTTGCTACTATTTTTAGTAAATGGTAATTCTTTTTATATATATATAGATATAGATTATTTACTAATTAAATATAGAAGATATGATGGATATTAGGGTATTACTAATTTGTCATTAAAAACATGTCAATTTAAGAGATTTTCAGGCAGTTTATATTTTAATTAAAAATATAAAATGAGATGTATATTAGTATATTACTAATTTGTCATTAAAAATATGTCAAAGTAACTTCAATTTTTTTACAAAAATACTTGTTCTTTTATAGTAGTATATATATATATATATATATATATATATATAGTATAGATATAGATAGATATTGATATAGATATAGAAGATATAGATAGATACAAATATAGATAAAAAGAGAAAATTGAATGTTTTATTAGGAGAAAAAATGCTCTACAAATAAATTGTTGATTGGCTAGAAATGTGAATTGTAGACTAATTTTGCATATTTTTTTCTCCAGAGAAAGAATTCTTATTTATATAAGAATTCATGATAAACTCCCACTTTTTATTGCAAATGGTTTGAGAAACGATAAAAACAAAGCTTTGAGTGATTGTTTGATATTCCATACAATTATAACCATTAATTACTAAACAACTGATAATGACTATTTAACCAAGGTAACTAAGAATTTAGTGTATCCTTAAAAGGGTAGTTTAGAGAACAAATATTTTTACAGAAATATTCACTCTTTTAGGGTAGTAGATAGATAGATAGATAGATTATAGATGCATGAGTTATTTTATCTATTTATAAGGTTCGAGAGTGATTTTTTTTCATTTTAGTTTTGAGTTTTCATAAGAAACATTCATACTCATTGGAGTCCAATACATCAATAATATTGCAAAATTATTATTAATTAATTTAGTAAAACGTCTACTTTATTCAACACTTAGAAATACGTTAGCCAAGCATATAGTCAAACTTCATAATTGAATGATCATTATAAGGTATTTCAACTAATATTTCATAAATATCTCTGTGAAATACCAACTGCGTCAATGAAATTCTTGACTTTTTTTAATCATTGTATAAACTACTACATTACTCTCTCTCTTTCTCTCTCCCCATACAGACAAATTGGTACCTATCATATGGGTGGGAATGAATTTCATTTCTAAATAAAAGTTGATTTTCAAAATCATGTACTTCTCCAAAATGATGCTAAACTATTTTTAGTATCATCACACATTACATGGAAGTACATACTCTAAAGCAAGGAAATAAATAGCTCGCTAAGGCTGCCGCTATTTGAGAAATAGCTTTTTTTGGCAGCGTGCCGCTATTTGTATTCATGTGCAATTTAGCCGCTAAATCCCGCTAAATCTCCGCTATAGCTCCGCTATAGCTACAGTGCCATAAACGTTTTAGCCCGCTATTTAAAACCTTGCTCTAAAGTAATTGCGCATATTTTCGAGCACAATACACAATTAAAATTGTAAATGTTCCTATTAAAAAGTTACAACTTACTCAAACATTCAAAAATATTTTGATCAGAGTCGAACATTCCCTTTTCAGTGTTATTTATTTGGAAGATAGACAAACTACATAACCTATTGTTTGCAAATCATTAACTATTTTAGTTGTTGCAATGATTTCAGAGTTATTTGTCTTAATACTTTCCCAATCGATCGAATTTGTAATATTGAGAAGCATATCACTTTGTCAAAATATTTCAGATGAGAAGAATTTGAAATATATTATATTATGATACTCTTAGTCATATGAATTTTATTATTATGACAGTAGTTATTAAAGTTTGTGGTCCATATTATGATAATATGGAATAATTATTTGTGATTATCAATTTCTTATGGAGAAAATAATTTAAATGCTAGCTAAAAAAAGTAGTAAGTATAAATAAAAGATTTTTGTTTCTTGAATTGAATGAATGAATATTGTGCAACATGAAAGTGTGATTTGATATATTTATTATCTTTTTTTCAGAGTGTGCGTGAGTGAGTGAAGACGTGAAGGATAATCCCCTATATTTTTTGAGGTTTAACGTACGCAGGTGGAGGACATATCCCTAGAATATGTTTAATTAAAAATATTAGTATAGGATGGGGGTATTAAATTACAAAATTGACATTATAAACATGATAACGTAAGGTTAATTTAGGTATATCAAATTTTTACAGATTCATTGGCTATATAAAGACTAATAAAATCATCAATTAATCTCCATCTCCTTGGTGAAATAGGCAATTTTATTTTATTTATTCACTTATATATCATATTCCAAGGTCGGTTTGGAACAGGTAAAGCAACAATTGCTATCCAAATTTCTGAAATACATATTATTACCTCCTCTTCACCCCTCTTGTAGAATGTATAGAAAAAAAAGATTAAACAAAAAAAGCAAAAAGATGAAATTTAGAAGACAAATATAAGATAAAATAAAATCCTGTACAGTATGCTGAGCTTATATTAAAGAAAAAAAAAAAAGACTATTTTTTTTGGTAGCCAGCCACGGTATCCGGAGCTATGCCCCGACTAATCCATTGGTCGACCCGGATAGCACACCTGACAGTGGTAGGTGAGTCTCCAACAAGAGTTTTTCTGCATTCACAAGGACTCTAACCCGAGACCTTGCTTAAGCCAAAAAAAAAAAAAAAGAAGACTTGACCAAATACACAACACCTAAGCCCCCATAACCGAGCCACACTACAAACCAAACCATCATCATCATCATCATCTGGGGCCCGACAGCTCATCTGGCCGAATATTATAAGTGGAATCAGCAATAATCCAGTCAGTGGCCTGATTATGCGACTGATTGAACTCCTGCCGAAATATTTCCTCCCTCTGCCACTCATCCCACCTCTCGGCCAACCCATCACCTTCTAACATCCTCACCACTTCCGACATCTTGGGACGTTCGGTTGGGGAGCTCTGTGTGCAGAGTAGGGCCACCTGTAGCAGTTGCTCCACCTCCCCCTCAATGAAGTTCCCCTGAAGATCTGCATCCACCAATGTTTCCAGCTTCTTTTCCTTCAAAAGTCCTTTCACCTGACATAGTACACGAGAGAGGACTAAATGTAAGAGATCATGACATGCTGCTGCAGTAAAAATGCAACTAAATTTCCTTTTGATCAAACAGTAAAGCCAAATTTTAAGAACTAAAATTTGTCAGTATTATCCATGGCGAATGGTGGAAAATGGCGGCGAGATAAAATCCCGCCATTGTGGCTGCCTGGCGGCCACCATGGCGACATGTGTCTTCGCCATATCTGCTATCCTTCACAAATTTGTAATGGCAGTTAGGCAATTAACTCAAGGATAAAAAACAAACCAATTCAATACGCCACGAAAGATAAACAGAAAATGAAAAAGAAGTTATGGTTCGAATATCAACAGTATGAAAAGCATACGTGAAGTGAATCTCACCCAATCAAGTAACATGACGTCGTCATCACTCGCAAGCCGAGCCAGATCGAATGCCCTCTGTCCGGTTATGAGTTCAAGAAGCATGACCCCATAGCCAAAAACATCGGTTTTCTCCGATGATTTACCAGTGGACAAGTACTCTGGGGCTATATGACCAATTGTTCCCCGTACAGCTGTGGTCACATGAGTGTCCCTGTAGTCCATCAGCTTGGCCAGCCCAAAGTCACCAACAACAGCCTCAAAGTCCTCATCCAAAAGTATATTGGCAGCTTTCACATCACGATGGATGATTTTAGGGTCACAGTGGTCGTGCAAGTAAGCGAGTCCCCTTGCGGAACCAAGTGCTATATGTTTTCGTTTTGCCCAATCGAGTGGAGGTGCTGATTCGGGTCTTTCTGCAGTAAATAAATTAAAAGCTTCTTACAGATAAGACAAGTAACAGGCCCATGCAGGTTTCTATAAGTGATCTTGCAGAACTAGATGTTCAATTGAATTGTAATTTTCAGGACTAATTAAAGAAGGAAAGCGTGAATAGTGAAAACTATCCCTGAGATTTTCCTTAAATTACAGAAGGCTCTAGATGTTCTGTGCAAATATTATCCCAAAAAAAAAAAAAAAAAACACTTCCACACATCCCCCTTGCATTATCAAAATATTAGAGCTGCGCCTTACATATAGCACATAATCCAACTGTAGGGGTAAGTTCTGCAATTTTAACCTTTTCAGGATATTTTTCATGACAACCCGAAACTTCAGAGTGAAATTTAGTATTACCAAGAATCATAAAATTAATTTCTACCATTTCCTGATCTAATTTCCATTGCAATTAAGCTAAACTCTCAGGGACATGTTATGCAAATAACCCTATTTCTCATCATTCAACAAATATCAACGATGAAACAATATCCAGGAATAGCTTAACAAATCGGTAATTGTTGGAAAATAATTTCCGATATCATTTCCATCTAGCAGCGGACATGGTAAACTAGTGTCATTAGTATTTTCAAGTGGAGACAGCAGTTGAATACCTCTTAAGCATGATGCGACACTCCCATTGGCCATGTAAGGATAAACAAGCAGCCTTTCTGTAGGAGTCATGCAAAAACCACGCAGCCGGAGTAAATTCCGGTGCACGGCCATGCTGATCATTTCTACTTCTGTTTGGAACTGAAGCTCCCCACCTTGTGTACGCTCTTCTTTTAGCCTCTTGACGGCCACTAGAGAACCATCCGCCAACCGCCCTTTGTATACCTTGCCGAAACCACCTCTTCCGAGAATGTTCTTGTTGCTGAAATTATCTGTTGCAACTTGGAGCTCACGCAGGGAAAATCTCTTGAGCTGGCCTAGATGTACTTCTGGATCCTCCTCAGCTGAAAATACATATATTATAAGTGAAAATTGGCAATATGTTCTGTAGGGTTCAATTGCAAAAACGAAAGCTAAAGGCCCAGTTAAGTTATCTTTTAGAATTTACAAATGTCCTTTGACCATTGTTTCAATTTTGCAAATTGCAGTACTGAGGGGTTTGTATTTTATTATACTCGTCTAAGGGGGGTTGTAATTGAACTAATCCTTCTCCCATTATGATGACAATTTAAATCATTAATCCACAAACCGGGAACATCAAAGAAATGGTCCTGGGGCTTCTTTCGCCGGTACCAAGCGAGTGCAATTGCAGGAGCAGCAAATAGAAGGGCAGCAGCAGCAGCAACACCTCCCGCAATGGCTGCAGTAGTACTGCTTCCAACTGCAAAGGTACTTATAACTGTAAGGGTTGCTGTTTATTTATTCACGTCCAGAACAATTCTTATGCCCCAAAAGCGGAATCCATTGATCTAGAAAATATTGGAATATAACAAAAGTACCTTCTGGAATCAATGTCTTAGTTAAGTGCTGATTTTTAAGAATGTCAGCCTTTATTAACCACAATAGTTATCTTACCATATTATATGAATATGATGTTTATTTTACTCTATATATTCTTCATCTTCTTGATAAATTCGTTATTACTAGAAGTCACAAATAATACTCATTGCCAGGTGTGTCGTATTATAAGGACAGCTGCCTGAAGTACATTTGTACCTTTTAGCAGCGCAAACTGAAATGACCAAAGATGCACAAAATTCTAATTGTGCATGGAAGAATAGCGGCTGAATGCATTGTACACAAATGCTCTCACTTCTGAGTAGCAAATGGAAAATGCATGTTTTTGGAAATGTATAACATCTCTGAACTCCAAAATTTGTTTATATCATATCTATCAAACTACATAAACAAACTTCATCTCATAAAAAAGAGTAGGTAAAGAGGGTGGCTTAACCTGGAGAAGCAGCTGGCGGTGCTGGTGCAGCTGGAGGTGGTATATTGCCAGTACTATAATTTAACTGATTACCCGCAAAACTTAACAGAGAAAGTTAAATGTGAGCAATAAAATAGAGAAGGATCACAATTTTAAAAAATATTAAAAGCATAAGAATTACATTAAACCTAATAGGGGTGAAAAGCTGAAAGGATCCGTTCACGGGAATTGGTCCAGTGAGATGATTATTTGAAAGATCACTGCATTTATTAAAACATGAGAACTTAAATTAGCACAAAACACCACAATAAAAGCAAAACACACAACCACACATGAAAAAGTTAAAAGATGATTGGCTGAATTATTGCTTACAGGACTTGAAGGGTATTGATGGTAGTTAGAGAATATGGAATTTGTCCAGTCAAACTGTTATTGTTGAGCCTTCTGTATTGTTCAAGGCAAAAACATATTTACTTTCAAATTAGCAACCAAACAGATAAAATAATGAAGTCAAAGTTGTCATTAACTAGCAACATTGTACACTGTTTAACTTTAACCCCCCAAGTCTTTAATATGGATTTTGCACACATTTTATTAGAAACTTTTAGTGTTCCCTGTTTTAACAATCACATGTTTAGCTTACACAAGGCAAAATGTTTCTCAGTATAAACTCTGCTTCCTGCAGAGTCAACCACAGCATCCCATTCAATGCAAAACACAGAAACTTAGAAACCATATGAACTCTGAAACATCTTCAGTAATAGTTAACCGACTATGAAGTGAAATATTTTCCGCTCATAGTTATTACAATGAGTTATAGCTGCTGCACACCAAAGCATCAACTGCTAGTTGTTTCATTTAGCAAGAGAACAACAACGCAACAGTGACAAAAAAAAAAA
>CACSLK010027831.1:13850804-13863436 GCA_902706635.1 Striga hermonthica
AAAAAAAAAAGGAAAAAGAAAACAAGAAGTTTAGCATATTTATCTCTTGACGGAACCACATCCTCATAAATCTTAAACCAATGACGTGGAAGCCAAAAATGATACTTAATGGTCATAAAGAACATGCTATTTTTGCCCACTCGGCCCCTCACAATATTTTTAACTTCAAGTTATGCAAAAAAACATGATGATTTTAAAGGATGAAAACAAATTATGAGCAGAGCCTTCAATTATTCTACTTAGCATTTGAAAACAAAACAATTCAAAACCCCCGTAATCATCTAGTCATAAATGACATATATTTTACCTAAAAGTTAGGAAAAAAACAATTTTGAGCAATAAAGGGAGAGTACAGAATTGAGACCATACAAGAATCGTAGCCCCCGGACCCTCGACAATGTATCAGGGATTGGACCACTTAGGTTGTTCATATACAAATCCAAGCTAATCAAGTTGGTCAAGTTTCCGATTTCACTTGGAATCCTTCCACTAATATTATTACTGTACAGTTCCCTGCCATAGAAAGACGGAGATGGTGACACGTTCTTTTTAGTTTTCAATGGAAGCCTTTATGTGTTAGTTATAAAATACCATAAACTATTTGTGTACGACATGCCTTTTAAACCAAAATAAACAGTAGTATTATCTTAAAATTTCAAGGAGTTGTTATACTAGTTTAGAATATTGTCTCCAGTTTGGGACAGGCCAGAAAGATTGCCCAAAGAAGGTTATCTATTGACTGAGGTTCTTATAACCAACAAAAGCTGTTGAGCTTCACATGATTTAAATTTAGACCATCAATACAAAATATAAGACCACATGTAATGCATCTAACATATGTAACGTGAATCATGACTTTCCATTCCTTGAGGACAGTAGACAGTCATTTTGAAAACCAAATGATGGATCATTCAGAATTGTAAAGGATGACTCACAAGTACTGCAAATACTGGAGCTGACCAAGCTGTGGAACCAGTTGGCCTAACAAATTTGCATTGCCAAGATCACTGCAAACAAAGATCAATAATGATATTCCATCAACCCATAATGCTGCAAGAGGTCCAGTAAACCATCTCAAAATGAGGGAGAAAAAAACCGTGCTTACAGTCTAGTAACACTATTTTCACCGTTGCATGTGACGTGAAACCAAGTGCATGGATTAACTAGAGTCGGGTCCCAACTCGAGAGAACATTGTTAGGATCAGACAAACTATTCCTCAACGCATTCAATGCATCACCTGTCACATATAACTATCTTACATTAGCACATTTCAATTCAAAAATTCCAGTTAGGATACAAGTAAAGAGCATGATACCTTCAAATACCCAGCTAATCATGCAGCACATAAATATTTCAGGCGATCACAAATCAAGATAGACACTGAAACTCATCTTGATTAGAGAACCACAAACTCTGATTCAACTCCCAGTCAGTCAACAAACTAAAATCATTTCTATTTCATAACTCACCATTTTATTGGCACAGGCCACAAAATTAGAACAATGACATCCCCAATATAGAAGGATGATCCAAAAAGTCTATAATCTTGAACTAGCTTAAAAGCCCACAAATTACAGAACTAGAACAAAAAGACAAGTAACAACCATTCGTGCAGATCTCAGTTCAAGTCAACTAGCAATAGTTACAGAAACCTCACCAGCCCAAAATGGACACAGAAGCTAAAAAAGACTTCAAAAATCCATAAACAGAAGCGAAATTTCAGACCTTCAGCATTGGCGAAAACCGGCGATAACCTTGCAAGCACCAGAGCCAAACAGAGGCAGCCCGAGTAGAAGGTCGTCGCCATCGACGACCACCGATCCCTGAGAAGCTCCGGCCCCATATCAGGCCACATAAATATCGAGATTCCTCATCAAATACATCAACTAATTCCTCATCAAATACACCAACCTCGCCACTTTCAGCAGCCCATGAACTGAATTGAAGAAGCTCACCCGCTTTCCATGGGAAAGTAGGAACCGGAAACAGAAGCAAGCAAAGGGAAAAAAAAACGGAGAAAAAAAAGAAAAAAAAAAAAAAACAAAAGCAATGATACGGAAATTTCGGCGTTGATTTTGTGGGAAACGTAAAAGAGAAACGGAATGAGAGGTGGAGGAGATGGAGGAAGCTTCTCCTTTTTAAATTCAAAGTTGTTGAAAGTTTGGTCCGACACTAAAATTCCCGGAGCTTATAGCGGTTAATTAAAGAGAAGATGTTAGAGTCCCGGAACCATTCCGTCGAATTTATAACCGTTCGATCAACTATCTCTGATGGTTACATGATGATCATTGAATTTGTAACCGTTAGATCAACTATCTCTATCCGTCGAGTTTGTAATCGTTCCATCAACTATCTCTGATGATTACATGATGATCTAACGGTTATCAACTCGGACCGAATAATTCAGTAACGGACCTTAGCATATTTTTCTAATTTAAAGCCTGTTAAGATAAACATGTAAAAAACGTGTGGGTCATTGTTATGCATCTGCAGTCAAACACACACAACTTTATTTTAAAATAAACATTTCATAGTTCAAACTAAGCAAGCTAAGTTTTGTGACATTAATGTGGAAGTTTGACAGAAATATAAAAATCTAAAGAGGATTCCATTCATACATACAATTGTGAGGAATATGATTCTACAACTTATAACTCAATGATTATTAATTATGGTACAATATAAGTATCTCTCAATTACTGGATAGTGTCCAAAGGCGGAGGCGTTCAACGACCCAGCCCGGCCCGCCGAATCTACGGGCCTCACATACTGGGCCCGGAACCGACCCGTCTATATCTAAGGGTCTGGCCAGTTCATTTGAACCCTCGACTTTTTTTAATTAAAAATAATATATATATATATATATATATATATATATATAATTGCTGGCATGTAGCATTTAATAAAACATATTTAATAAAACTTCTAAAATTTTCCCTCCATTTTCGGTTACAAAATTTGTTATTAATATTTTTTACTTCTAACATTAATACATCTTAATGGTGTAATCATGTATGTTTCTATTATATTATATAATAGTTATTGTTAATACCAACTAATAATAATTGACAATAAATATAAATTACATAATTATAAACAATTGTTCAAGTGATGTATTTTAACATCAATATTATCTTTTTCTTTTGTATCCCATAAAAAAAATTATTTAAAAACAATTAGTAAATTGTTTTAATAGCATAGTTAAACAACTTTAGAATCTTATAAACAATTGTTTTTTAATAATATATATATATATATATATATATATATATATATATATATAATTGCTAGCTTAGCATTTAATTTTACCTATTTAATAAAACCTCTAAAATTTTCCCTTTATTTTCAGTTACAAAATTTATCATTAATATTTTTTTACTTCTCACATTAACATATCCTATTAAGTGTAATCATGTATTTTTCTATTATATTATATAATAGTTATTGCTAATACCAACTAATAATAATTCACAATAAATATAAATTACATAATTATAATCAATTGTTTCAAGTTATTTATATTAACATCAATATTATCTTTTTCTTTTGTATCTCATGAAAAAATTTCTTTAAAAACAATTAGTAAATTGTTTTAATAGCATAGTCAAACAACTTTAGAAGCTTATAAACAATTGCTTTTTAATAATAATAATAATAATAATAATAATAATAATAATAATAATAATATAATAATAATAATAATAATAATAATCAAACTGTTATTATCTAATGATAATTAACAATTGTTCATAATAATAAAATCGTTAATTTATTTTTCCTAATGATCGAATTTTTAAAAATGTAATATGTTCATTATCTAGAATTTTAATCTTAAATTCTCAAATATTACTTACTAATATTTTATGTACATTTGTGCATGTGCACAGAATATCTACTAGTAAAAAATAACTAGGACCCGTCTTATGGCCCGAAACTGGCCTGGAACCGGTGGGTCAAAAAAGAAAAACTAAGACCTCAGTTCTTTTCACGGGTCTAGCTCCAAAACCCTCAGTCCAGACCGGTTCGGCAAGACGGGTTGGCCCTTGCCACCTCTAGATAACCCGTCACCACCTTCATAAATTGGATGTCACAAATGCCTCCAAGATAGCTTGGGGCAGCACTAGACGATAATTAGGAGGCAGGGGCAAATCCAGAAATTAATTTTGAGGGGGACAATATATTTTTAAATAATCATACATTTAACTTAAGTGGCTTATTAAATTATAGATTCTTATATTGTTATATTGAACCATTTCCATCTCCAATCGGTACACGAGTCATTCACTGGGGTTGGTTGTACCAAGAAAAGTGGGTACAATCGTAGCACGGAGCGAAGTACACTATGGAATAATTTGCTAATTGTTTGTCCAGACCTTTTGAAATCAAATTTTACGACAACATTTTTTTTATGGTGGACTAATACACTCAAAAAGATTGTAACTTGTTCACTTATTTGAACATTTTTTGTGTTTTGAAGACCACCAACATGTTGTACCAATAACACAACCTACCAGGCATTACGGTCCATGCGTAGTTGTTGAACACATGTTTCATCACTAATATCTATTTACTGGTTCATGTGTTTTATTTGGCTAGGAAGTTTGTCTGCCATTCGGTAAGTTACTCGCTGACGACTTGTTCGCTAATTATTTTTGCTATCCGCAAGTGTACTGCGTAGCTATAGGTAGTGGCGAGCAAGGTCGTATTCCACAGAGATTGTAGTTAAATTAATTAAGTACTAAAATAATAACGATTAAATATTATCTAGACTAATGAATTGGATGATGATTATGAACTAAGAAATTAAACTAAGAACTAATTTACCTAATGAAATAAAAATAAAATAAGATGCAAAAGATAGATTCTAAGTTAAGTGTTCCTCGGAATTAATTCATGAAACGTTTATATTCAAACAAACCTTATTTAATTTTACCAATCGTAGAGATAATCGCTAAATTGATTTCAACATTTCTCTCGAACAAGCAAATCGTAGATATTAATTGTTATTTATCTCCTCTCGGTCTCAAGATGAACAACTAACTCCCATAAGTTCCTAGGATTTTCGTTCTCTCGCAAGGTCCTATCAACCTCTCGGTCTGTTTATTCTCTTACGTTACAAATTTCCCAATTCTAGCAATCAATTATCTCCTCTCGGTCTCAAATCGATTACAAATATGCATTCATAGTGGCCATCTACTCACACAATAAATATACGCAAAAGAAATTCATAAACGAAAGATAAACTGGAATGAAATAAATAAAAACTAAACTATAAATCAATCCGAGTACTAACAAATTCTAGAATCTAAATAAATCTAGCCTAGAAACATGCTTTCAAAATAGGAAAAATAAATATAAAATATTGAGTTCGAAAAGAGGAAGGAAAAAGAAAGAAAAAGCTTATTCGGCTCCGTCGATCCCTTCTTCCCAGCTTTCTCCCTTCTTGCTCGTGTTTCTCGTCTCTAAAGCTCTCCAAAGATCTGAAAATTAGGTTCTAGACCCCCCAAAAACGTGTCCAAGTGTCTCTTAAATAGATGGGGTCGAGTCCTAGTCGAAATAGGTCGGAAATATCGAAAAAATAGGAAAAACGCGTAAAACCGATTTTGCTGCGCCCAGGGTCACACGAATCGTGTCACAAGCCACACGAGTCGTGTGAAAAAGTCGAGAGCTGTTTGCGCGACCCGTTCGAACGACACGAGTCGTGTCTCGATCTCACACGACTCGTGTGCACCTGGGCGTTCAGAACATCATTTTCGGAGTTGATTTCGCCTCCTGCTGCATTTTCAGCCCGACGACAGCGCTTAAGACGGTTGATAGACGTATAACATGACAGTTTCGAACATATTCCAGCAACTCCCGCCACCCTCCGGGATGATGACGAGTAGCAGCAACTTCCCGCCGCTCATCTCCGGCGGCATTCAACAGTTCTGTACCGATTCTACGGTGTCCGGGATGCATTTGTTCGCGATTCAGTGGCAGGTGTCCAGGCATCTCGTCGTTCATGGTGTCTCCGGCCACCTCACGGCAGTTTCTCCGGCGCGGATTTGACGTCTAGCGGCTTATCCGGTGAACTGATGACTACGGTGGTCTGAGAGTTGTCTCCGGCGTCTGGTTAGCGGCGTGGTGGCGAGGTGGCGAGCTTGGTGGAGTTCAGGCATGGCGGATGTACGTGAAGTGCAGCATGAAGGAGATGAAGTTAAATGCTGCCCAATTTACACTGAAAAGACGCTATTGCCCTCAACTTAAACATCTTGTGGGTTGGCCCATCACTTGCTTATTTGTAATCTTCTTGGGCCGGCCCAACTAGCTTATGCAGCCATTAATTCATATATCATAAGGGCTGTATGTTGGGCTTGTTTCACTGCACGACCACATCCCGTTTGTATCCACTTTACGCCGTTCTCGACTCCAAAAATTAACTCAGCCCTATTTCCCGTTAAACTCAAAATAAAACACCTCATCATAGCTTAATAGAATTAATTAAATATATAATTAATTAAATAATAACTAATTATATATCAAACTACGACGGAACAGACACAAAAAGCACTATAAAATGCACGTAAATATGACGCATGTCACGACGCAGCCTACCTCTACGGCGACTCTTGTGAGGAAAAACCAATTTTAAGTAAATGTAAGCAAACAAGAAAACAAGCTTCAATATATTCATAATTTCTTCCACGATCAGGACTGTCATTGCTTTATGCATTTTCTTGTTCATCCTTTACTTATGTAATCTAACATTAGTGAGTGAATTATTAGAAACAAATGCGATAAGTATTTTATTCTTCTTACCGAAATGTATTTACAAACATAAGCACACATGCTAATATATTAATAAATCGTGTATAGACAACAATTAATAATAATACACAAATCCACACATAAACAGTTATTGAAATTCAAATTCAGTAAGAACCAAACATAACCCATAATTTCACTATATGCCCATAAATCTGATAGTTAGGTATATGGTATAGAGAACAGTAATTACCAAAGGCTGATTATGCAGAGAGGAAAATTTAAATGTCCTTCAATCCCGTGTACAATCCTCGATACAGGTAAACCTACACAAAATAAAAGGATCTGTAAGGGATTGAGTACAAGCTGAAGCAATTCAAATTGACACAAAAAGAAATACCTATTTGAAAATTTTCATACCATCCATACGAAACTTAAAAAAAATGAACACGAAAGAGTACTTTGCCCACATAATTACCAATCGAAACAATAGAGCATTGTCAAGCAAAAAAACCCTAAAAAAATGCAAATTTTCAATTTTCAACCCAAACTGATGGGTGAAACACTAGTAAGAGGTGAACTTCCCATTCTGTTAGGCATCAAACTTTTGGTTATTGTTCGCGTACCTAGTCTAGGCGAAGTTCTAACAAAATAATGGAAAATTTTTTAGGGTTATAGTTAAATTTCGAAAACATAGAAAAAACAAACTCGCACCAACGTCTGGACATAGCCGTGAACATGGATCTGCATAATTAAACCATAAACACACCATGGAATCGGGCGGACGAAGTAGTTTACCTGTGGTGTTGTTCTTCTTCTTCTCGACGGGGCGGCCACTACTTGTTTTTTTCTTTAAATAAGCACAATTGTATATGTGAGAAATGAGATTTGAAATAAAGACGCCCACTTGTGCTTTTTTGAGGGTATGTTGGTAATATCCACAAATAAGTCTTGTGCAGATAATTTCAATCCTGGGGCATATGAGGAGATTATTTTATCCAACATACTCAGGATTGGGCCATTTTTATCGCGGGCTTCAGATAGAGTGTTGGGCCCTAAACCGATGAACCAAATGCATGATAATCGGAGGATTGAAGAGGTTATCCTGGCTTATCCCCCAACCAAACGTGCACTAAAAGTTTGGCATTGTTACGAACTTATTTCCGTTTAAATGACAATTATGTTTAATTAAACGCATCTATGTTTTATTATTTTACATTGTAGATAGATATGATTCATCATGTTGAACAAGAGGTCATATTATCGGTTCCTCGTATAATTTAAAGTATGGTTCACAACTTAAAAATTGGAATATCTCCAAGGATTTAGCGGTGGATAGGAGCGCTTGGAGGCTAGCGATCAACGTGCCAGAACCGTGACTTTGACTCCTTTCTCTTTTGCTACAATCTATTCCTTTTTTTTTTACCACTGTTTCTATTGGGTTTCATCTCTAGCCTACCCCAACTTGTTTGGGACTAAAAGGCTTTGTTGTTGTTGTTGTTGTTGTTGTTGTTGTTGTTGTTGTTGTTCACAACTTAAATATAATTGAACCAAGGTTCTAGTGTAATTATAGAATTAGTTGACAGATTAATGAATTACACTAGAATTAGTTGAAGAAGAGACAAACATCATGCATTGTGAAATGTCTCCTTTGCCCTCACTTAATACCTTTTATTGGGCTGAATTTTCCCAATGTTGTGGGCCTTGTTGGGCTGATTTAATGATATGCATTGGGCTACTAAATGGGGCTCCTTGTAGTGAACTTCAAAATCTACTTCATTGGCAAAATGGCTGATTTCTTTCTTTCCAATAAGGCATTGCAATTGAGCCCGTCCCAGTGCACAAATCTTACACCGTAATTGATCGATTCTCTCAGTTTTCGGCTTAAAAATTAATTCAACCATATCTCTTGTCAAACTCAAATAAAACACTTCGGCCTTGTTTGTTTAATAGCGTTTTGAGAAGAAATTAGCTTTTTAAGGAGTTCAACTTTTTTATTTGGTCAAAACAGCTAAAATTAGTGTTTGGTTAAATGGCTTTTTGTTTTAGCTGATTGGGGTAATAAGCTAAAAATAAAAACGCTAAGGATACGAGCGTTTTGCAACAGCGTATTGGATAATTTTTCATTTTTTTTTATTTTTTTGTTCTAACTAATCATTAGAGTGGATGATGGTCTTTTTTTTTAATATTAAAAAAATCAACAAAGCAATAGCATTCGTGTGCTGTGGATGTTTCATTTGTAACCTCTATTTTTTTACTATTAAAATATCAACAAAACAGTTGCATTCAGTGGTGTGAATGATCTATTTTTTAACCTTTATTATTTAACATAATATAACACATGTATTTTTTGATAGAATCATTTATGATAACAATAAGAATATTACATGACATTAATTTTGTAAACATTATTTTAGTATTCTGAAATAATTTATTTGTAAGTTTAATTTTTATATTATTTTACTTATTACTTTTAATATAAAAAATATTAAAAAATAATTTGAAAATACTTATTATATTAATAGTAATTTTTGTTAATATAAAATAGTTAAACGAATATAACCAATGTTTATTTATATCAAAATTATTTTCAAGTTAATAATACAAAATATATTTTTATGAATCAATAAGCTACTTTTACCAAACATATTTTTGAAAACCGCTATTACATTCCGCTGGTCAAAACAACTGACACAATTCGCTGGTCAAAACAGCTATTACAATCAGCTAACAGCTAACAGCTAACCGCTAACTACCAAACAAGGCCGAATTCATCATAACTTCATAACTTAATTAAATAATTAATTAATTATATATCAAACTACGACGAAACGGACATCAAAATCACTCTAAAATGCACGTAAAAATGACGAATGTAAAAAAATAAGATAATATGAATAATAAGCAATTTCTATCCAAATTAACCTGCCATATCCCAATGATACAAGTGACTGATTAACAGTTATTACATGTGATTCGACTAATCATGCGGTGGTTATGTTGTCCTCATGTCATGGCTTCTAATAATTGAACCTATCAATATCTAATCGGATAAATTACGCTTTGGCATAACAACATCAAGATAATTGTATATTGCCTTTCTAGCAAACATTCACATACGGTTGGACTGCTATCTTCTCTTTTTGTCAATCAAGGCTGGATAATAATAATAATAATAATAATAATAATATTGTATGTAGAACTCCTTGGCCATGTCACACTTCAAGTCCACTTCAATTGTCACTAAAAGTTGGAAGAATGGGGGAGTCAGTCGGGTTTTTGTACGTAACTAGTGCTGTTAAATTAAACGAGTATGAGTTGGTTCGACTCGAGTTCGAGACCTTAAGGAATCGAGCTCGAGCTCATTGAAAGCTCGTTCAGTTAACGAGCCGAGTTCGGCTCGACTCGATAAGGCTCGAAAAGAGAATTTTTATATAATTTTTTATAGTTGGACCCGTTAATCTTTGAGATTGGCTCGTTAAGGTGCAAGCTGGTTTAACAAGTTGAGCTCGAGCTCGATTTATGGCTCAATTATTTTACGAGTCAAGCTCGACTCGACTCGTTTACAACCCTGACTGCAATTAGTGGTATGTGGAAATCAACCGTAAAAGGTTGCGAAACGTGGCAGGCCACACAAAGTAAAAATGAAAAAAATAAATAAATAAATAATAATACTATTTAAAAAATAAATAAATAAATAAAAATAAAAACTACTTTGGCCAACTGGGGAATGATTTACAAGATTGTCATTTGCCAGGTTGTATTTTTTAAATTGATCCAAAATGATAATGTATTATATTTATGATTTACAAGATCGTCATTTGTGAGGTTGCTGTATTTAGTAAATTGATCCAAAGTGATAATGTATTATATTTATGACATTATTAATCTTCTTCGTATAATTATATATTTCATGATGATTTTATCATAATTTAGTAGTTATAATGATATATTTTATTTTATGACTGAAAAGTACCATATTTATGATGAATAAAAATAAATTTATTTGACGACATCTCGTATTATTCAATAGTGATCTTGGTATATATATATATATATATATATATATATATATATATTTTGGTACAGATCTTAGTATATATTTAATAATTATAATGCTATAAATATATCTACATTTGTATTTGTTACCACTAACTAAGTTAGTACAACACATGTGTATTACACGGGTGCTTGTCTTAAATTTTAAAATTAATGAAAAAAATTATTTTAAATTTTATTTACTTTTTTACAAAAAATATATATTACTATATATTTTAGAATAACACTTGTTTTTCTTAAAGTAACACTTGCTACTTGTGCGACTTGCATGTGTTATATTATAGTATTTTTTATAACTTATATCATATAACTACTTGAAATATAAATATATTATTGATAAATAATTAATTTTTTTTTAATTAATATTAAAAACAATTTTATTATTGTTATAAAGATAAATATAATTTATTT
This sequence comes from Striga hermonthica, assembly GCA_902706635.1. Lineage (NCBI taxonomy): Eukaryota > Viridiplantae > Streptophyta > Magnoliopsida > Lamiales > Orobanchaceae > Striga > Striga hermonthica. The sequence goes on from CACSLK010027831.1 coordinate 13,862,020, forward strand.
TTTTTATGCATACAATATGGATGTTAGATCGAAACTAATCAAAAGATGATTAATTTGATGTATTATACATGTAAAACGGATAAAAAATACAAAAGTTATTAACTTTTACAATACATACACAATTCAATGGTTATAATAATAAATGATATTAAAATACAATTAATACATGTAACATGACCATAAGTAGTCAACATATTTATGTATAATTCGAACATTATTATTTTTTTGTTTGAAAGTAAATTAAAATCTACCCAAGTCTATTGACGTAGCATGTAATTTTGCCACACGGGAGAGCTTGTCACTTAGGCTCAAGACGTTCTGAATTAATATAGAGGAGTAATTTATAATTCAATGATTATAATAAGAAATAATCACTACAAAAAATGATGAAATTCCAACGGAAATACATTTCAAAAGAATTATTCCAACGGCAATTCCAACAGATATTTCAATATTATTATTTCTGTTGGAATTTTTCAATGGATTCCAACGGAAATTCCAACGAAAATATTCCGTTGGAATGAGTTTTCTGTTGGAATTTCCGTTGGATTTTGACGATTCCAACGGTGGATTTTCCAACGGGGGTGGAAAAAAGAATTCCAACGGAATTTGCATATTCCAACGGAAATTCCTACGGTAAAAAGCCGTTGGAAATATAGCCGTTGGAATCATCAAATTCCATCTAAAATTCCAATGAAAAACACATTCCAACGGAATATTTCCGTTGGAATTTCTGTTGGAATTATTCCAATGGAAGCTATTCCACTGGAATATCCGTTGGAATTTCCATTGGAATATATTACCATAGGAATTTCCGTTGGAATATAACATTTATTTTGTAGTGAATATTAAAATGCAACTAATACATGTAACATGACCATAAAAAATCAACATATTTATGGATAATCTGAACCTAATTATTTTTGTTTGGAAGTAAATTAAAATCTACCCAAGCCTAATAACGAAGCATGTAATTTTGGCACATAGGATCCCAAAGCATGAGATTCTGCCCCTTAGGCACAACACGTTCTGAATTTATACATGTTAATATATATATATAGGGGGAGGATCCAATGAGTCCACATCTTAAAATGTGAACATAAGACCAATTCTCAGCCTTTGGATCTGACTTTTAGATCTACGGTCAGCATCAAAATCAACGATTCCCACGCGCACCAAAACAGAAAAAATATCTCAAATTTCCTTCTCACTCACGATTCTCTGTGGTTTCCTTCTCAATCTCGATTTCCTTCTCAGTTAGAATTTCGATTTCATCATCTGATTAGGTTAAATCCTCGTTTTTATTGATCCGATAAACATACCCAACTGCATATCAAAATATCAAGAGGAAAAAGTCAATTAAAATCATCACATTCGTAAGGTTCATGAGATTTGTCTGCAAATGTCGGCAGAAGCA
>CACSLK010027831.1:13872091-13882769 GCA_902706635.1 Striga hermonthica
TTTTTTTTTTTTGTAGTTATTATTAACAGAAGTCGTTCACTTTACACGTGGTGGTTTCTCATTGACGATTTGCGATTGATTTCACTCTTTAGAATGATAGATTTCCAAACTGTGGTTTGCAAGTTTTGGTTAGTAAATTGACATGCTCAATCAAACGTGGGAACTCTTGGCCTGAATATTGTAACGCAAAATTTTATATTATTAAATTAATAAAAACGAGAATTTCGTACAAATAGATTTCAACAAATTACATGAAATATAGTGGATTACAAATCTTTATTGGTCCTCTGATTAATTTCTTCAAGAACGATATTCAAATGGAGACTTTTGGAGACAATCTTCAGTTTGAACTCCACCGGTCTTGAATTTGGATTTAATTAATGTTTCTTCGAGGGCTTGACAGCTTGATCTCGAATCGAACGTTGTGATTTCCCAAGAACGTGAATATCACAAATCCTTGGTCTTCGCCGCAAAGTTGATTTTGATCTTCTCTACGACGGCCTTGACTTTAATAACGTAATTCGGAGGCTTGACAGTTTGTTTCTGGATTGAACGTCGGTTTTGGGTTTGAACGCGTTTGAAACTTCCTTCGGATCTTCAAGAACGCATTTGGATCTTCAAAACACTTTGACTTTAATAACGCAATTGGGAGGCTTGACAGATTGTTTTCTGATTGAACGTCGGTTTTGGGTTTGAACGCGCTTGAATCTTCATTCGGATCTTCAAGAACGCCTTTGGATCTTCAAGAACACGACTTGAACGCGCTTGAATCTTCCTTCGGATATTCAAGAACGCCTTTGGATCTTCAAGAACACTTGACATTTGTTGAGAGAATTCTCTAGAGCTCTTGAACTTGGATCTTGAATACGAATAGTGTATATGAATTGTGTTTTTTTTTCACTTTAGGAGAGCCCCTATTTATAGGTGTTGGGAGAGAGAGTCTTGGAAAAGAAGACTTCAATTTGATTGTTCCACAATTTCTAATATTTATCTCTTAATAATTATTTAAAGAGATAATTAGGAGAGAGAGCTCGGGAAAAGAAGACTTTAATTTGATTGGTTCATGAATTTCCACTTATTTATCTCTTTAATAATTTATTTAAAACCACTTATTTATCTCTTTAATAATTTATTTAAAAGAGATAAATATTTATTTTACTCTCCAAGAAAATGACATGTGACATTCTTTAATTGACCTTCAAAATATACACGTGGCATTCTTTAATTGGCCAACAATAAATATTAATTAATCAATTAATTAACTATTTAATTTAGGAATTAAAAATTGATTAATTTCCTAAATAAAATAGAAAATTATTAAATTGACTATGACATGGAATTTGACACTTGTCACCGTCATTGGCTCAAAATTTAATTGTCTACAAATATATTGAGGGTTTTTTTATTATTATTATGGTAGTTAATTTGGAAAAAATTGATTTAGTTAGTTTTTAGTAGATTTTTGAGTTTGTATTTGTTTATAGTATTTTTGGGCAATTGGTAACCGAGTTATCCGAACTCGAGTCGTTCTCCAAGGAAGGCTCTTTGGAGCTTCGTTAACTATCTAGTCGCCAAATCACACAACCGAAAAGGTCCTAAACATGCTACTCACAATTTCGGGGTTTGAATTTAAGCTAAACTAATCTATGAAATGAGGGCAATTGAAAGCAATTTGCAAAGCAAGAAAAAGCATGCAAGAAGATGAGAAAAATCAAGGGGGAAAGAGATATTTTGGTTCGCCGGAGTCTCTATGATCAAACACGCACAAATAACCGAACATTGCCATGCTAGCTAAAACCCTAGGAAGCTAAACCAAGCTCTAGCACAAGACGAGCAAACATTAAACTCCTAATCACACTTAGTCAAGCATTCACGATCTAAAGATTCAATCTTTTCCTCCAAGCAACACAATCACAATATCGATTTTCACATAAGAAAACAAAGATATACGAAGTAATGAGGCTTAAGACTAAGTACCCACTTTTACACGCACTTGGAAAGAGAAACGGAGGTAGTTATTTATCATTCAATTAATGATTGATAAATGATCTACCGATCAAAAGCTCAAAACTTTACTCGAAACAATGTCGCCGGAAATTCGCCAGAAAATTTGATTCATATGCTCTAAACCAAAATATAAAAAAGGAAAAAAGAAAATAGAGAGGATTTTCCCAACTTAAAAGTTGGAAAATGAGGGTTGTCTCCAAAAATACAAAGCACAATGTCTTTTTATAGCTACACCACAAACACACACTAAAAACATACACATTTAATGAAATTCTGCAGTTTGCGAGTTTCGAAACAGAGTTCGCAACGAGTTTGGGCATGGAGTAGTGCAGAAACGGCTGTTCGCGGGTCGCGAAAGGAAGTTCGCAGCGAGTTGGAGTGAAAATGGCCTGTAAGGGCGCTTTCGCGGGGCGGCAACTTCACTTTGCTGGCGAGTGTGGCGCATGGGTGCTGGGATGTGCGCGTTTGGCGGGTCACGAAGGTTGGTTCGCCAGCGAGTGCGAAGTTTGTGGATTGCGGATCGCCATTTTGCGGGTCGCGAGGCATGGTTCGCGTGCGAGTGCATGTTGGTGATGGGTGCTGGGATTGTGCGTTTGGCGCAGCGCGAATCCCTTTCGCTGCGAGTGTCGGGCTTCCTCATGTGCGTGTCTCGCGGAGCGCGAGTCCGTGTTGGCTGCGAGTGCCGGGCCACTTCTTATTCCTTTTGCGGTTCTTGACTTTTCCTTCCGGGTAATGATTCGAATGGCTCGAATGGTTCGGTCCATGGCTCAAAAATGGCACGAACGACTCGTCTCCCAACAATTGCAATTTGGACCTAAAAAACACACCAAAAGAGACGCGAAAATACGGAAAAATACAAGAGCGCATAACTCAAACAAAAACACATAAAGCACGGTAAAATGAATCGGTTGACACTCGAACGAACCGAAAAATGACTCAACTAACACATAAGTGTTTAGTAAATTTTTGCGGTGGGTAAAGAATAACCGAGTTACCCGACTCTGGTCGATCTCGAGGGAAGGCTATTCGGAGCTTTATCTACTAGATGATTGTCCAAATCACAAAAAGATCAAATAAAGTCCTAAACATTCTAAGCAATTGTATTGGAGGATGATTATCGCTAAACGAGCACTAGAAAATGAGCAATTAACTAAGAATAAGATCAAATCACGAGCAAGTAGCAAACTAGATCAACAGAGTCTCATGCCATAACCATAACGAGATGATAATCAATCGACATAAGGCAGAAACGAGTTATGAGGATTAGATTGCTAACCCTAGTCGTCTAACCCTAAGTGATTAAGCCCTAATCGGGTCTTAATCCTTAAACAAGATCAACAAGCAATTAACTTCTCTATCTACTCAAGCAAGCAATCAAGTCTCGACTTTGCAACCATCATCAATCAAATCTATATTTACTCTAATGAACATTATAAGTAAAAATGGAGCAAAAACCGAAGTAAAGAGCTTTAAAACTAAATACTCATCCTTCCATTGCGTAGACGATGAAAAACGGAGTCAAAAGCTCGAAACTTGAAATAAACCAAAGTCGCCGGAAAACCTCCCGGAAAATAACATAATCTCCTAGTCTAGAAAGCAAAATAAAACATAAGCTAAGTTCCCAAAAGGGAAAAATGAAATAATGAGTAGTGGATGTCCAAAATGCAAAGAAACAAAATTATTTATAGTCTAGCCCCATCACACACTAGAAAAACGCACATTAAATGGGGCACTCCCGAGCTCTCCACAAAACTCACGAGTTCACAGGCAGCAAGTGGTGCGGGGCGCACGGGCGCGGGCAGTAGATGGCGACACTCTCGAGGTCGAGGAAGGATCCGCGAGTAGCAGGCGCGGCAGACGGCACGGGCACGCTGGGATGCGGGACTCTCGACGTCGCGGGTGTTGGTGCGAGTTCGCGAGCGTGGTGGGCGACATGGGCGTTGGCGCGAGAAGAAGGCACTCTCGACCTCGCGAAGGAGTTCGCGACGGTGCGACTGGGCAGGTGAGCGGGCTCGCAATACTCTCGATCTCGCGGACGCATGCGCGACGTCGCGAGTGCACTGGGCGGCAATGGTGTGGGGCAGGGTGCAAGACTCTCGACGTCGCGGTGTTTTCTGCGTGCTCGCGAGTGAGGGCGATGAGCGCGAGTTAGGCATGCGCATGCGGCGTGGCGTGCGTTCTCGCGAGTTCTGCAGAGTAGCGAGCTCGCAGCTTGGGCTGCGTGGTGTTTATTGTGTTTTTGTGCTTATTTTCGTGTGTTTTATGTGTTTGAGTTTAGTGTTTTTAGGTTCGTTTTAGTGTCAACCGGTTCATTTTATCGTGTTTCGTGTATTTTTATTCTTGTATTGTGTTTTTGTGGTTCGGCGTACTTTTCTTGTCCTTTTGATGTTGTTTAGGTCCACATTATTCGATCTTGGGAAGACGAGCCATTTCTGAGACATTTTCGAGTCGTCGAACCATGTTCAAGCCACACGAGCCATTTCCGAGTCATTCCAAGCATATATATTAATTGCGCGGCAATATCAATTTGACCACCCCAAGATGAGGAGAAAGAGATTTGGGAAGCGTGGGTCAAAGTTTTAAGTCAATCGGATATGTGTGCGAGAAGTTAGGGCGAATCGAGCATCAACGGGTCATGACCGAGCCCTTTCCCGAGCGCAGCACGCCCGCGCCCGCGCGCGCCCCAGCACAAGCAATGGCGCCCAGCCCGCGAGCTCGCCAAAACTTCAGCGAGGTCGAGAGTGCTCTTTACTCCAAGCCCGCGAGCTCGCCGAAACTTCCGCGAGGTCGAGAGTGTCACTTGCCTTAGCCCGCGCCCATGCTTGCCCACGCACGCTCGCACGCCCGCGCTGCCCCGCGCGCTCACGGACAGCCCCGCGAGGTCGAGAGTGCACGCCCATGCACGCCCAGCGCCTTGTCGACTCGTGAGCTCGCGAATTTCACGGAGACCTCGAGAGTGTTTTACTTAATGTGCGTGTTTTTAGTGTGTTTTTGTGGTGTAGCTATATAATGACATTATGCTTTGTATTTTGTAAGATAACCCTCATTTCCCAACTTTTAAGTTGGGAAATCCTCTCCATTTTCTCTCTTTTATTTTATTTATGCTTTGGTTGGAGACTCATGACTCGATTTTTTTGGTGAAATTCCGGCAACTTTATTTTCGATCAAGATTCGAGTTTTACGCACTATTTTCGTCTATGCATGCGATAGGAGGGTGAGTACCTTGCTTAGGGCTAATTACTTCGAGTTTGTTTTTCGATTGTGTGTTGATGCTCGATTCTAGGTTTTCGCTCTATTTTCATTGTTTGCTTTGGTGTGTTAGGATTCGATATGTGCTTATCTAGAAAGATTTCGACTTTGCTCAAAGCGTAATGATTTAGTGTAAAAATCCCGTGTTAGAAGACCTAGGATCTCTATGCTTGCATGATTTCTCTTGTTATTTTTTTTTCTTGAGTCATGGGAATTCCGGTAGACCAAAGTTTCGATCTTTTTCTCTATATTTGCATTTTCCATCATACGCCCTTAGATTCGTAGTTCAAGTGCGTGCAATCATCCCAATCAAGCGAGTAGCATGTTTAGGACCTTGTTTTCAGTTGTGTGACTTTGACGACTAGATAGTGAACGAAGCTCCGAAGAGCCTTCCTTTGAGAACGACCCGAGTCGGGTAACTCGGTTACCACATGCCCAAAACACTACAAACACGTGGTCGCGAGCATCGGGCAGCACGCGTCCCGGCTCGACTAAGGACTCGATATACTCGGTTGACAATGGTTCGTCCGGAATGGCTCGGCACTTCTCAGAATTTTAAAAATTCGGTTCGACTCGCCTCGTTCAACCTCGGAATAAACCTGAAAATATACCAAAAGCACGGGAAAGTACGCCAAAATATAAAATGAAACGAAAAACACAAAAACACACGGAAATCGACAAAATTGACCGGTCAACGCCAAAACGAACCTAAAATCTACTCGATAACACACATAAACACATAAAAATAAGCACAAAAACATAACAAACAATAAGACACAAGAAAATAAGCACAAAAACACAATATAATAAACAATATTAAAATAATTTTTAAAATAATATAATTAAATTAAAGTTGATGTGACGTAAAAGACTAAAAATTAGATAAATGAGATGAAAGTGCGATATAATTAATACTACTATAACGTAAGTGAATAAAAAGTGAATTAAAATTAATTGGTATAATATGTAATAATGATTGAGTTGAATCGTATTTTCTTTTTGACATATAAACCGTCACACACTTAATTCACTCGAACTATATGCATCTATCCCAGTCCTGCCGGTTGATTTATAGCGATATCGTGCACCAGCATAATATATGTGTCACATACACATTGGTTTTTAGAAAATGATAAATAATTAACATGCATTTGAGTAAAGTATAAACTTCGGATGTGCAGCTTGATAGAAATATATTCGTTTAAAATAACCTTTTTTTATTAATTAAAGTTAATTTTGAAAACGTTGGTACGATCAGTTGATAGTGACATTTTTTACTTATGTTAAAATAATATTGAAAGTAAAATAATTAAAGTTGATTTTATGTAAGAGTATAAGAGACATGATGTGAAGTGATTGTTAGTTAAAATTATATAAATAAATGAATAATGAATTAAAGTTTATGTGATGGGTAAAAGTGATTGATTTATATTATTTAATTTATATTGATTATATAGAAAATAGTAAGATTGGATAAAAGTTGAATTAAATTTTGAATATTAATTGAAAAAAATTATAAATAACCACCTCGTGAGTATTGTAGTTACAAATGAAAATTTTGATTTACATACAGAAAATGGGACTCGAGTTATTGGATAATTGAGTTTAAAATAACTATAAGAATTCGATGTTTGCTATTACATTCATAATTTATTGTGTCACAGTTCTCTTTTAATATTCTACTAGTAACCACATGTGTATTACACGAATGCTTGATAAAAAGTTATTTTTGAATTTTAAATTTATGAGAAAAAATATTTTAAATTTTATTTACTTTTTTACAAAATATCTATATTATTATATATTTTAGAATGACACTTGTTACTTGTGCGACTTACATGTTTTATATTATAGTAAATTTTGTAACTTATATCATATAACTACTTGAAATATAAATATATTAAATAATAAATAATTTTATTTTCTTATTAATATTAAAAATAATTTTATTATTGTTATAAAGGTAAATAAAATTTATTTTTTTATACATACAATATGGATATTAAATCAAAACTCATCAAAAATGATTAATTTGATATATTATATCTGTAAAACTGATAAAAAAAAGTTATTAACTTTTAAATTACATTTATAATTCAATGGTTATAAAAAGAAATTATATCAAAATACAATTAATTATACATGTAACGTTACCATAAACATTCAACACACTACAAAAAAAACTCTTACATTCCAACGAAAATTTTCCGTTGGAATTTTTTATATTTTCGTTGGAATAACTATTCTAATGGATATTCCTACGCATAAAAATCCGTTGGAAAAATGACCGTTGGAAAAGCAAATATCCAACGGAAAATCCTATGGAAATAAATTCCTACAGCTATTCCGATGGAAAAATTCCGTAGGAATTCCTCAACTATCCAACACTTATTCCAACATAAAATTGAGTTTGTTGAAATATTCATTGGAATTTAAATATTCCTTGGAATTTTCAACGGAAATTTTTGCCGTTGGAATTGTAGTGTTTTGTGTAGTGACGTATTTATGGATAAGTCAGACTTAATTATTTTTTAGATTGGAAGTAAATTAAAATCTACCCAAGCTAACGAAGCATGTACTTTTGCCGCAAAGATCCCCAAATATGCGAGTATCTAACTTAGACTCAGCACGTTCTGATTGAATATATAGGAGATTATACTTCTTAATTTTATTTTATAAAAAGCAGTTGAGTAATTTTACATGACACGTTATTTATTTCATTTACATTTTATATAATTATATCATTTTATTTATTATGCTATACGTAATTATGTAATTAGTAATATGGATATAATATACATCTTGAAATTGTAGTGAATTTGTAATATATTATCTTACTAGTACAACTGTTGCGTACAATTATTATTTTTACCGAGTACCGAATCGAAAGACTTGTTTCCCGGGTCGATCTCACGAGGAAGGCGGTTTGGAATTTAGCTTTGATATTGACAACACATAAAAAGAAAATAAATCTTAAACACTCTAATCTGATAGCAGATTGGATGAATTATTAACTAAGAAACAAAATAAAAATAATAATCTTCCTAAAAATATAAACGAAATAAAGATAGAGAAGCTAAGGAATCGGGGATAATTAATTTAAGTTTTAGAAAAGTCGAGCAATCAATTGTTCGATTCGAGATTGACACTCTCGCTTAAACATCTAGCGGTTCGCTCCCAATAACTTTTCGTAACAAGGGATTGAACATAAACGAACAAGCTCAAGCATACAAAACAGGCCCATTATCCCAGTCCCAGTAACTATTCGTAACACGGGACGGGTCATCGACAAGCTCGTATTTCAATCTAAAACACTTAGATTATTCAGTTACGAAATTATCTACCTCATGCAAGCCTAGATCTACGACTTCTCCCCTTTCGGTTCTAAAAGTCGCTAATTCAATTAGAAGATGCTTAATCAACTAATCACATAAAATCAATGAATCCCTAACTCGACTAATTAACATACAATTATTTCCAATAGCAAGATCGAAGTGTCACTCTTTGATTATATCAACAAATCATGCACGAATTCATTAATTCCTAATCTATTCAACCCACACAAGCATGAACAAATCAAAGCCCGACAAATGTATGTTAAACAAGAACAATCATCCCCTATCCCTAGCAATCAGATTCAGCTACGTAAAATCGATTCAACACAATCAATCATTCTCTCCAAATCAACCATTTTCAGGAATTGAATAAAAAGAGAAAAACTTACAATTAATCTCAAGTTCAAGTGTTGAATTCCAAATACAAGCTTAATCCCTAATTATTAACAAGAAGAAAAAAAATGGAAAAGAAGGGTGAAGCGAAGAGGATAAGAGAGGAAGAGAAGAAGAAGGAGGAAAAACAATGGAGGGAATAGTCAATTTTTGGAGCTAGGTTTCCTCCCCCATCGAGCACCCTCCTCTCCTCTCGTCTATGGTGAAAAAGATGAAGAAAAAACTGAGTTTGGGGGGTCTTGGGTTCGATATATTAAGCTTCCCCTTCGAAAATCCGCGGAAATCGCGTCTGTTACAAAACAGACCTTAGCGCCGCTAAGGGGTTAGGGGCGCTAAGCCTTCTTAGCTGCTAGCCTCTGTCCCGCTAAGCTTCCAAAACGCCGCTATCCACACAGGCCTTAGCGGCGCTAAGGCCCCCGGCAGCTTTGCAAGACTTCACGGTTTGGGCTCGTTCGGGTTTGTGTGGTATCGGAATTCAATTCCGCTTTTTCCTACGCGTCGCTAACGAGCCCCTCTTTCTAATGGTGTCAGCTTCCGCAAAAGATTCTCGAAAACTTGTTCTCCCGGGGTCTCCAAACTACACACCAAAAATGAAAAGAGAACAAAAAAAGACCGGAAAACAAACGGAAAACACCGCAACACTCAAATGAACGCAAAACACATAATAAATGACAAAAAGATCCTAAAACCACCTAAACGACTCAATACGGGGGAAAAAGAACGACAAAAGGACAATGAAAAACACAACAAAAATAGGACAAACAACTCCCCCACACTAAAACCTTTGTTCGTCCCGAACAAAGAGAAAATAAAAGACACAAAGATTAAGCATGGATAGCGACGACAAACAAGAAAGGTCTCAAACTACTCAATTAAATCGAAAAGCATTCAAATGGCCACAAACCACATGCTTCAACTACATACTGAGTTAAAGCAATTTGAACGACAAATCTCTCGATAATGGAATATAGGGATGAGCCTCACTAAATTTCTTTCATAAATATAACGAGGTACGCTCCACTTTGTCGAAATTCAAGTTTCACTGAGCCTTGCCTATTGTCTAATTCCTACTATCAAATAATCAAAATCATGAACCTGTAGTGTAGGCTCAATGTAACAAGAGGAATCTAAAATTGTCAAACGGCTACAATAAATAATCTGAAAAAGTCATGCCACTTAACATAATCAACATATAACTACTTCCTTCACCAAAAGTCTCCATACACCACACGCACAAGCTCAAATCATAGTGCACTACACAAACTTGATCGTTTTTTTTTTTTCTTTTTTTTTTTCTTTTTTTTTCTCTTTTTTTTTTATTTGAAGTTTGTTTTCCCAGACAAGGTCGAACTTTAAGGACAACGTTCTGTTGGTTTAGACTTTGGAGGTTATCCAAGTGTCCAAGAGTAGTTTCCATTACTCATTACTCGTCCATTATCTTGAACAAGTAAGAGGAGTAGAATCCACTTAGTTCGTCTTGTGAGCTCCCTTTTATTTATTTATTTATTTATTTATTTTTTGATTTTTTTTTCAATCAAGTAGTATGCTACACTCCCCATTCAATCATAAAATAAATAACTCCGTCATACTTATGAATCGCATAACAGGCCATCGACAACAAATCAATAGGATAAACAAGAAAATTAGTCCAAGGCTCAAACGGCTACTATCGCATATATATATATATATATATA
>CACSLK010027831.1:13923767-13942857 GCA_902706635.1 Striga hermonthica
AAAAAAAAAAAGAAGAAAGAGGAAAAAGTAGACACATAAGAAAAAAAAAAAATCATTGAGAAAAAATATAAGAGGAAAAAATGAATACAATTACAAACTAAATTATGATTTATTTTTTCGTTAAATAAAAAAAAAATTCATGAAAAGAAACAAATAATCATATTCCATCCTTTTTAATAATTGGCACACCAGCTAGAAATAAAAGAATTAAAAAAAAAAAGATTTTTTTTGAAAAGAGCTAAAAAAATAAGAACACATTTTTTTCTTTTTGCAATAACAATGATTTTTTGTGGGAAATTCCATTTGCTAAATCTCATGTATGATTTTTTCCTTTTTTTTGTGTTTTTTTTTTGCTACAGCAAGTTTGAAAATATTGAACAAGTCTATTGACCTATATATTAAAATATATCAAACCTATAAATTATTGTACTAATTATTATATTGACTTTGTTAGATTATTTGGAGATTAGTATGTTATTTAACAATTACGTCTTTATTAGATATGACAATGACACGGTAATCATACAGTGGGCAATAAAGTAAATGAGGTCCAGATTTTGGAGATCAACGAAAGAGAACATGTTGCCTTTTGCTTTTACTTATATTCTCATGAGTTATAATATCGTTGTGGATGCAGCGAATAGGGAACGGAGCTGCCTCATCTCATCTCCGAATGGGCGGCCAATTTAAGTTTTATTTTAATCATGTGGATGGATGGGTTTAGTGAGCCCAATCACTATTTCGAGCATTGTAATGTATCGAGTCTAGTTTTGCTCACGTGGCATGTAAATAAATTAATAAATACAAGTCTTAGATGATATCAACAGGACTCAGTCTATTTATACTTGTATTGAAAAATATATATATATATTTTTTTTTTTTTAGATTGAGTCTATTTTTTAGGTGGATTTTTTTTTTAAATGAACCCGAGCATTGTAGGTAACTCTTAAGCACAACTTAGTTGGTCGCGTGGAATATATTTTAGTTGGATCTCCTAAAATCTACCGCTCAATCCAAGTTAATTAGTGTAACGGTAATTAGAAAGTGGTCTTATCTTACTTTGTAACTCCTTATCATGGTTCTGAAAACCGAACCGGTGAAACTACTGGTTCAATGGTTCAGTGGTCGAACCGGTTCAATTAATATATAATTTTTTATTAATTTTAGACGTATAATATATAATTATATATATTTTATCATTAATTTTATACTGTATGACATTTCTATAAATAAGAACTCAATAATAGATACAACCGACAATGTTGATTAATGTTTATAATTTTTTTATTTTAATTTTTATATTTAAAATTCTAATCTATATTTAAGTTACAAATAGAGAAAATAGAAACAACCACATTTTCATTTTAAATCACATTAAATTCTTATATTATGGATTAAAAAAATAAAAAATAAAAATAATGTACATACGAACAACAATAATTTGCTTATATTTTAATGAATTGGAAATAGATATAGCTTAATAAATAGTCCAACTTAAACAATAGTAATTTATCTTTAATGAGTACAATATTGTTTGTAAAGCCCAATATTACCCCAATAAGTTTATCAAGAGAACATATTCACATTGGAAACACAAGTAAAAAACGTGTGCTATTTAAACCACTTCCCAATCAACACATTACAAATTGAAAAGCTTGATATGGTGAACCATTCGAACTAATTTCGGTTCACCGGTCCCACCAATTTTGAACCGATTCGAACGATTTTTGATCGGTTCAAATGCTAGGGATTTGATGTGGCAAATCGGACTAGAATGAAAGCCGGTTTCCCAGTCCAACCAGTTGAACCGACTGATCCAGTCTGGCTTCAAAACCATGATCCTTATTCAAAGTCTATGCATGTTTCATAGTTTATTCATTCATAAATTATGTCTTAAAAGTTTTTTTCCCCTTTTTCTTATCTTCTATATATACAGTTCGAAACATGCTATAGCAAAAGCAAATATATGAATTTTGGAAAGTGATGGTAAGAATGGAGCAACTTGTTTCTAATATTTTGAAAGTTGTTAGATGCTCGCCAGACGGTAGACTTGGCTCAGCGCCTAGGATGTCTTAGTCAGGGAACTATGCGGCACCTAAGCGGGCTCGTAAAAATATTAATTAATTTGCTTATGTTTATCGTCATAATTTTTAAGATTTATTAAGTAATATGGTCAAATTAATACAATATGATAAAAATATAATATATTTTTCATTATTTTATTAGTGTATGCTTATTAATATTTTTTTATTATATAATTAAGTTAAATTTTATGCATAAAAGTTAAAGTTATTTTTAATTTTAAGTAAATTTAAAAAAGTTATATGCGGGCGCGAGACGCTGCTAAGATAATCTAGGCGTCTGCCAAGGCCACATACCCAACATAAGCGTCCATTACAAAGTGAGTGTCGCTTACACGAGAATCCTACGAGCAGAAGTGTTTAATTCTTATAGAAGAACTAAAAAAAAAAACTGATTATAACGTTAAGCAGGAGAGTAAAGCAGAGGCGAGAATGTTTCTTCTGCAATTCAGATACGCCCCGTTAGTGTTGATGGTTCTATGCGTGTTGTCATCAAAGATACACCGACAATCGTCTCGAATGTTATGGCACACAAGACTTTTGAGTTCTAGCGAACTAGAATACAATCGAGAATAAAGCACACTTTTGATATCATGCGTGGGGCTTTCCGAGAGTGATGTAATGTTGTGTGTTTTGCAATTCTACTATGTCTTATTGAGAGAAGGCTAGCAATTTTAGTATTTTTTTCCTGCATTTTCCTTAAGAGAAAATCTTGGATTAGACCATTTTGAAGTTCAGACACTTGCTGACGAAGAATTTCTTCGCCCCGACATCTACAGTCTTGCAATCCTTCTCTAAAGCAACCCAAAGCTCTTTCACATAATTGATCGAGCAATAGACATTGTACATCTTGCTATGTTAGTTCAGGACATTATTCTGGTGAAGGTAGTCACCTTGCCCGCAAGCATCGTACGTAGCGCGTGGTTCAATGTTGGTATCGTTTTTTTAAAAAAAAAATAGAGGGGGTCATCCTTCAGGTACTTCAACAAACCTAAGTTGGTTTGGTGAAAGTGCATTTTTTACTTCATCTCTTGAAATTTAATCCGTTAAATTTTTTGGACTTTTCAGCAGTTGGTACATGGACAACATGTACGCAATGAGGATGAAAAACAACGTTGTTGATCTATTTCAAAGGTTGTTGAGTTTGTTGAACATTCGATCCATCTCAAGTGCATGCCATCAATTCAGCAGGTACAAAATATTTGTCTTGCGATTGTTACAAACTGAGTGTCGATTATATGAGAATCCTACGAACTGAAGTGTCAGAAGAGCTAAAAATAGAAAAAAAAAAAATTACAACGTTAAGCGGAAATATTAAATACGAGGCGAGAAGAGGCTCTTTAGATAAATACGTCCTGTATAGTGCTAATGGGTCTATGGGGGTTGTTCACAAAGATACAACAACAATAGTCTCGAAGGATGTAGCACACCTAACTTACGAGCTCTGACAAACTAGAATAAAGCCGAGAATAGAGCACACTTGTCATATGATACATGAGACTTTTAGAGAGTAATATGTAAATGATGTAATGTTTTATTTTTGGCATCTCTACCCTGTCCTATTCATATGACTTTCAACTAGGTAGGGGATTACCTATAGTCATCACAAAGAAGGTAGGGTAACAATCGACTAACAATGGACAATGTCCAAATACATTGTATCTTAAGAGGTCTACATGAGCTGAGTCAAAACCCGAGTCTAAATCTAACTAAATCTTGATATTTTTTTTCGGCCGCAATTTTTTAAATAAATTTACAGCAAAAAGACTATAGGGGTAGAGCCTAAGACTCAAGCCCAACACCGGCCGAGACTGTCCAAAGCAACCCAAGGTCAACCCACAATCCAATTTCCAAGGACCAATGACCTAGATCTAAGGTCTGGTCCCTGACCCATGCATGTGCCTGTGCCTAAGGCGGACCGGCCAGCTAGTGGTTGCGCGCACGTTTGTGCTCGAAGTCAACTCCAACACTTGTTGTTGTATAGCTTTGTTGTTGTTGTTGTTGTTGTTGTTGTTATTGTTGTTGTTGTTGTTGTTGTTGTTGTCATCTCTTCAATTTTTTTTTACTATAATTAAGAGGTTATCCTCATTTAAGAGTCCAATGCGGGATAAGACACTTGACCATTCGAATCCACAATCAATGTCTTACGTATCCATTAATGGCGAACTTATGTTTCACTCACGAAATTTTTTGAGAAAATAAATACAACACAGTTTCTAATCGAAACATATAATTTTCTACAAAATAAATTCAGTCGAAATTAAATAATTAACTATAAAATAATCAGCAAAAATGGGTCAAACTCAGTTTTAATTAACTAATTTTCTAATATGCATCTGCCTTGACCACCTAGCCAAGTTAGCCGTGAGCAACTTCGCAAATGCCTGGCCTGAATAGATGTCGCATAATCCTCTGACTGCCTAGAATAATTCCTACAAAAATAGTGACGCTTAAATGTTGCATAGAGCCTTCACGGACACCATGTTCGATTTTTTTGACTGAGCTAGTCTCGCAACACAACAATCTGGATATCTCTGTTTTGTTTTTTAAATGTATAGCATTCTCTAAATTAGTGATGTTTTGCATGTGACTTACAATTCGGCTAACCAGAAATACAAATGAATTAAGTCGACTTGAATTACATGGTTAAAATTTACCCATATTTATTCAGCTTTAAACGTATGTTTAAAGTTGGCTATGATGATAAAAAGAATTAAACGATTAAATTTCAAATAATCATTTAAAGCATAATGAAAGTCCCATAAAAAAGTGGTGACCAGCTTAACCTCATTTCCTTTGCCAGATTTTTTTGGTTTGAACCAAACAAAAACAATTGATCTGTTGCATAAATTATGTGACGTTATCTAATTTTATGTACTGACACATATTTAATGTGCATCTATTATAGATACATGTCAATACAGCATTTATGAATAAATATAGATGACTCTATAAATCGAGACATTCGACGACTCCATAACAAAATCGTTGACGTGCTTAAAAGAATAAAGAAAACAAGTATAGAAAAAAGAAAAAAACGAAAAATTGCTCACCGTAGGTCGTTCTCATATGGTGATATGGGATATGATTTGGACACGTCACTCCGCCTACACCTC
Organism: Striga hermonthica; assembly: GCA_902706635.1. Classification (NCBI taxonomy): domain Eukaryota; kingdom Viridiplantae; phylum Streptophyta; class Magnoliopsida; order Lamiales; family Orobanchaceae; genus Striga; species Striga hermonthica. Next base: position 13,928,965 of record CACSLK010027831.1, read on the forward strand.
CGCCACTAAATTTCCCCGGGACCACCTCCTAATGTTATCCTGTGAAATTCCCAAAAACCCCCCGTCTTATTCAACTAAACATGATTAACCCGAGGATATAATTGTCCAAATAACGACCATCGTTTTCAAAAAAAGTATGCACTCTCATATCAGCGCCAGCTTGACAAAAATCGCCCGAGGCAAGATTTGTTTTTGTTAGTTTCCTCCAGGGGCATTATAGACAATATAAAATATTTATATTAAATAATGAATTAATGAGTTGCCCAAATCAAAGTCGTACACTTGTATTTTAACTCGTTTTTTTAACTCGTTTTAGGGCTATAAAGTTGGGGACTCTGGTTTTTCTCTCTCCTCTCTCCTTGTGTATCTGCTGCTGCACTCTCTCTCTCTCTCTCTCTCTCTCTCTCTCTCTCTCTCTCTCTGTCTTGTTACTCACTCTCTCTCTCACCCTCCATTGATGCTCGCTTTCTCTCTCTAGACGACTGCAGTGATGAAATTCGGGATGTTCTGCTGTGGATTCGGAAGCTTTTTCCAGCTCTGCGGAAGAAAGTTATGTTGCGAGGTAATCTGTATCCTTTCGCTTGCTTTGTTGCGATTTGTTTGTTTATTTTTCTTTCTATTTGAGTTTTATGAAGTGCAGTGCCCAGATGGATCTGGTAAGCTAATAGATTGAGTGGATTTGCTCGTAAGCATTCATGTTGTTCTAAATCTTATGTTTTGAATCGTGTTGTGAATTACGAAGGATGGTTTTGTTCTGTAATATGTAATTTGTTCATCTTTTGTTTCAATGAATATGGTTGAAGGAGTCTTACTAATTGATTGTTTGGGAATAAAAATATTGGTTATTTGAGTTCTTTATTATAGCTTCAAGTAATAAATTGATTAATTTATCAGCAAGTTTTTTCTATGGGTTGAATTTGTCATATTTTAGTCTGTAGTTGCTCCCATGTTCCCCTCTTCGTTATGCATATATACTTAACAGAAGAAGTTTGATGATTTGCTCATATATTTTAGATTGTTTTATAGAGTATAGATCTTGTATTTCATTGGTTTATTTCTAGGAAAACATGCTTGTGAATTTTTGCAAAAGTTGTGTTAGAGGTTGACCTTGGCATCTGGCGCCCCTAGGCGGAGATGTTTTCGTCTGAATTGGTGAGAAATTCTGCTACCATGCTGCCTGAATTCTGGCCTAGGCTCTATGAACCAGTTTTCTCTTTGTTTTTTTTTTCTTGACTGTCCTTTTTAGACGTTCTCATGTGATTTAATCCTTCTTTGCCACAAATAGCGAAAACGTATTGGAAATGTTAGAAGTTAAAAATTTGTATTATTAATGTGATAGTAGATTGAAAGCACTTATTTTGTGTTGATAGGAGTAGATTGAAAGTATTATTATAAGAAATAGCACTGTTTGTACTTGATGAGGTGCAGGGCGTAGTGATTTTCGGAACCCTGTTAGTAAAGGTTGAATCTGGAGCGGTGGACATTGAGTTAGGCGAAGGATGAACTTAATATTGGAAGTTTGCTTAATATAGAACAGAATCATCAAAACTAATTCTCAAATTGGAGATGGGTGAACTTTTGCGGAAAATCTTTAGAGTTATTCTGTTGCTTTTGGCAGATTGGAAATCAAAACTGAAAATCCGACTGGACAATTGAGCAAACATGGTAGTAGAAGCATGAGAAAGTGATAAGAGTCAAATGGTCTTACAACCTTGGTCAAGCAATTATAAACCATTTAGATGAAATGTAAACGATAACCAAGTTACAATCACGAGGGATTAGTCGCTGTTGTCGATTGTAAATATAAACGGAAGAACAATGTGTTTTTTTTAACCCTTCTAGCCCAACGGAAACCATGCTTTTGTCCCCTTCTATGATGTGGCTGCATTTCTCAACAAGTTTTAAGTTAAATGGTGACCATATATGTAGGGTAACGACATGGTCTATTGTGAATGGACTCTATTAATGTTATTCTGATACAACTAGTTACAACTAGTTTGCTAATTTTTGTACGTATCATGATTGCATCTTTGACATATTACAATTGGTTAAAATATGTACCCTGTTTTAGGGACGTGATATTCTTGCATGATTTATTTATTGTTTATCTCCTGATGTTGGCAAGCATATATCCTTAGTTACTCTCTACAGTTATCTTTGGTGGGTCGCCATTATGTCTACATTTCTTTGCGTGTGTGCGAAAATCTTTGTGATTCTCTTTTTAAACAAAAAATACTATTTCCCCAATGCTGTGAAATCAAGTTACTTCTTCTCATTTGTCAGGTACCTAGGTGCATGCTGGAATTCATGGATAGTTGTATATCACATTAAAGTTGCTGCAGTTACCTATCTAGTACTCAGTGTCAGATTTTCTTCATAAAAACATTGCTTCTGCTAGGAACCTTACAGAATGGATAGATTTGATACATCAGGTTTTGTGAGCGGCGGATGCAAATTGTTCGGATCTTGTTCTCTCGTTTTTTTCATCTTACTATATGGATTTTAGAATTTATTGAGTACATTTATTTTATCGCCCACCACCTCTATCCATAAAGAAATAGTAGAGAGATTTGATTGGTAACAGGCAATTCAAAAATGTATTCCTCTTTCTTCTGCGAGTTTTCCAAGAATGGAACCAACACTGGAGATACTACTTTACGCTTGGATGCCTTCGGATATGGGACAAGAGATAACCCCCCGTTCAGCAACAGCCAAAACAATAGTGGTCGGCAGGTTGATTTTCCAAATGGCCCAGATGACGGGTGCAAATTAGTGCTCGGATTGGGCCCCACCCCTACCTATACAGAGGAGCCGTCACCTAAACGCGACTCAATTTTGGAACTCGGCCCATCTGGTGGGTGCAATGCCGTTCCACACGTGATAGACTTCTCAGGTACCACTCATGGTTCCTCTGACCCTCCTAGAAATGAAAGTCCCATCGGTGATGAGGGTTCGACATCTGCAAAGAGATCAGGCGGATATATGACGGGACTTGTTCTGGCCCCGACGTCATCAAACAAGCTTCCGGAGTCTCAATGCTGCCCGATTTCACAACAGAGCTCCGACTACTCGATGAGCGCTATATCTGAGCCAGGAAGCGCTTGCACGTCCTCTGACCGTAAGAACACTCCTGCCAAGAAATGCAGGTATCCAGGTGGGTGCACGAAAGGCGCAAGGGGCGCGACAGGCCTGTGTATCGGGCATGGGGGTGGGCAGCGGTGCCAGAAGCCTGGGTGTGGGAAGGGCGCTGAGAGCCGGACGGCGTTCTGCAAGGCCCACGGCGGCGGGCGGCGGTGCCAGCACCTCGGCTGCACCAAGAGTGCCGAAGGCCGAACGGAGTACTGCATTGCCCATGGCGGGGGACGGCGATGCGGCCACCCAGGAGGGTGCGCTAAGGCTGCCCGCGGCCGATCGGGCCTCTGCATCCGGCACGGTGGCGGGAAGCGGTGCAAGGTCGAGGGGTGCGCCCGGAGCGCTGAGGGGCAGGTGGGTCTGTGCATCTCCCATGGCGGGGGACGGCGGTGCCAGTTCCCAGGCGGGTGCGGGAAGGGAGCCCAGGGGAGCACGGCGTTTTGCAAGGCACATGGTGGGGGGCGGCGGTGTGCGTTTGCGGGCTGCACCCGGGGAGCTGAGGGGAGCACCCCACTCTGCAAGGGGCACGGCGGGGGCCGGAGGTGCGCGTACGAGGGGGGCGGCATCTGCCCCAAGAGCGTGCACGGAGGCACCGACTACTGCGTGGCACACGGCGGAGGGAAGCGTTGCGTGGTCCCCGGCTGCACCAAGAGTGCGCGGGGCCGGACGGACTGCTGTGTCAGGCATGGTGGGGGGAAGCGGTGCGCTGCCGGGGGCTGTGGGAAGAGTGCCCAGGGGAGCACCGACTTTTGCAAGGCCCATGGAGGGGGGAAGAGGTGTGCGTGGGGGAAGGACGGGGGGACGTGCGACAAGTTTGCGAGGGGGAGGAGCGGGCTCTGTGCGGCTCATACCAGCCAGGTCCGGGCGAAGGAGAGTGGCGGTGGCATGATAGGGCCTGGCCTGTTCTGTGGTCTGGTGCGGGCTGACTCGACCAGAAGCGGTTTTGAGAACGTGTGCTCGTCGTCTGGGGTGAGTATGGTTTCGGATTCAACGGCTGGGCTGCATGAGAGGCCTGCCAAAAGGAAGCAGCTCATACCCCCGCAGGTGTTGGTGCCTCTGTCGATGAAGGTTTCGCCTTTTTGCGCGGAGGCCTCGGGTTGCGAGAAGCAGGTGGAGATGAGTAAGAGGTTGGATTTTGTGGTGCCGGAGGGGAGAGTCCATGGTGGTGGGCTGCTTTCTCTGCTGGGAGGTAGTCTGAATAATGCTATTGATGGGATATAAACTGGTGGCTTGCCGGAATATGTGTCCACTGGGGTTGTATATGTTTTTGTGATATTCTTGCTTGATATTGGGCTTGTGTAAATGCTACAAATAATAATTAATAAGTTTGTGTCGTGGGTGGTCCCTGCATGGTGTCATTGTAATATGCAACTGTATGTTGAATAAAATCTTAACTGTGTGTTGCCGGAATTATGCTCTCTTGTGACGTTCTTATCTATATATGATGATAATATTTTTTTTTATTATTCTTTTTTCAATATCGATATATGATTTGAGACCACAATTGATCAAACTATCGTGCATTTTCTTCATTGGAATTTTGGTATCTCACATCGCAATTATTGTTTCAGTTTCTCTCCTGTGGGCTGTGGCTAGTCATGGCGTGCTTTGTTTCTACTGATTTGACCACTTGCCTCCGTTTCTAGTAAATACCACTTGCTGCCATAGTTATAATAACCGGACCGGCTCAACTAAGAACCGGCCTTGACATTGGTCTGTTTCTATGAACAAGCCCCCAGCATGATGCCGTTTGAACCGGTTTAAAATCATAGCACCTCAATAGGCGCCGGTTTGGGAGAGTTGGTGGTTCACCAAAACCATGTGGTCGAAACGCAACATTCCACTGATGGAAACGAGTTTCACCTCACTAAATGTTTTAGGAGTCGGTTTGCTTGGGAGATGTTGGCGGTTTTGTAATAGAAAAAAGAAGTTGTAACAACTTACTTGGGAGTTTGATTGAATGAAGGACTAAGCTATTAAATAAGGGAGGAGAAGGGCTGCGATTGATCTGCACTAAAAAATGAGGAATGAAGAGAGTTTAAACATTTTTTTTTATCCTTTCGAGCTCTGTTCTGTCTATTGCGGGTGAAAGCCTATAATATACATAAGGGACTAGCAGCCTGACCCAATTTATACAAGTAATGTTGTCATTAGTAAAATATGGAAGTATATATTATGTTAGAAAAGCCATGGCTGGTTTTGTGAAGAAAGAGTAACGCACACATTGTTGGCGAATATATATCATGTATACTTGAACTTTTGAAAGAAAATAATAGTTGAGTTTAAAACGATTAGAGTTTAAAAGAAAAGTACGAATTTTCAGTAGTGCCCAAAAAGGGTTTAATGAGAAAAAATATTTTTAAAAGTTTACACTATATCTGAAAACTTAGTGTTTTCTAAAAAAAAGTAAGCGGATGCAAAATGTTCAAAAGCTTCGAGCTACTTAGGATCAATGCCATAGTAGCTGAAATATTCAGCAGACTGACCTACTTAAGGTTGACTCAACGATCAACGGGACTAGAATGACGCAAAACCTACTATGGAATACACTTCAAGAACCACCTAGAAAGGCAGATCCACTATTGGTGAACCAAAAGACATTTCAAAAAGAGGAAACTTCAAAACCTCAAAAGGAATATCAAGTACATCTACCTGATGACGTAGATTTTGATTATGAAAGTCTTTCTTCAGATCCTGATGGAACTAACATTGAGGATTTAAAATTCAAAGATAATAGTCAACCAAGACCTTTTGTGGTTAAAGAGGGAGATGTCAATCTAAGGCCCCAAATTGACCATAAAAAGGTTGACATAAACAAAAATACTAATTGACCTACTGCTTTACATTAATACATTTCTACTATGGAAGACTTAGTAACAAGAAGAGAGACATTAAGCCTGAAATGTTTATTGTTGAAGGTTCCAGACTATACTCACGAGTATGGTAACTAGAAGGAGCTGATCCAACCGTAATAAGGAAGTGGACAAATTTTGGGGCCATTGCCCTAATATTTACTGTAGCACCGAGTTTTACTTCAATACCTGGGATGCAAGAATGAATTACTAGGGCTTTGTATGATGCATGGTCCTATAATTCATACTTAAAAATAGGAGAAACTCTGGAGTTCCAATTCATCTCCATAGCCAGAGCGTGCAAGTGATTATGAGAAGCATGCTATTGTTCATTTTATTAAGTTACAATTGCCAAATAAAAGGAAGCTAAACCAGATCAAGACGCTTGAGGCAATTCCATTATACACCTCCATGACAGAGGATGAAATTGCGGTGAGAAGGCCATGTGTAGTATTGGTATGCCTTACTGAAATGGATAAAATAAAAATATTCATTCAAAATATTTGAAAATTCTCCAAATGGCTCATTTTGCCTTAATTCATTAACCGCAACTACTTCAAAGTTTGCTATTGACTTGTTCGAAAGTAAAATTAAATCTATGGGAGAACAAGTTAGCATCGGTAAAGAATGCTCGTTGTAAGACGTATAATATATGTTACATTGTTTTAAATGGAACGAGTATATCTATCAACATTGTCCTAGCTAGGAGAAACCAATGTTCAGAAACTGTTTCCGGTCAAAAGAGAACGCCCAGGCAAAAGGATAACCCAAGGAAGAAGAAGAGAATTTCAATATGAATTCCAAAAAAAAAAAAAAACGAAAGAAAAAAAGAAAGAAACTGGATGTCTACCATGATAGTGGTAGAGACAAGATAAAAAGAGAAATATTCTCTTTTGCGAAGAAACGAATGAAAATCCGAGTCACAAAGAAAGGCATCGGGAGATATCATGACCACACCATGTGAAGAAGTCACATCTAATAAAGAAGTTGCAGCACAATTCTAGGACCGGGCCCAAGAGCATGTGAATACAATTGTGCATCCACCTACTGCCGATGAAAGCAATAAAAGAGTGTCTCAACCCTCTATAAAAAGAGTCTTGGAGGAAGCAGAAGGCATCGTTCATACTCTTCAGCTTTCTCAATATAATAAAATTTTTGTAATAATTGTAATAGATGGAGTGTTGTGTTGTAATATCTTATATGTGTTTGTATCTACGCCCCTTATATGAGTAGATAAAATTAATTTTTCCTCTCTAAATGAGATTACTTATGTAATAAAATCTCTTTGAGTTCATAATAAAAAAAGGGCCTTTTTTGTTTCACAGCATGCTTTCAAAATAAAAATGTTAACAACTTTGAAAGCATGAAAATTTGTAATTAATTATATTTGAACGTGTTCATTTCATTATTTTCATAAAAAAAACAGAGAATTTTTTTTTAGCCATGTAGAAATGATAAACACAAATTTTAGCCATAGTTTGAAAAAAAACATCTTTTTTAGCCATTTTGGCACTTGAAAAGTCTTAAATACCCTTACTTTTTTTTTTTAAAAAAAAAAAGTTTATCTCTCTTCTCTCCATCATTACCTTCATCTCTCTTCTCTCTTAAAAAAAACAAATTAATTCTCTTAACAAAAAACAAAAAAAATTATTCTCTCTATATTCATTCCGGCAACATTCCGGTGATAACTGGGGAATACTAGTGTAAAGGTATTGTTAAAATTTTTTTATTTAATGAGCCACATATATATACTATTAAAATTAATAAATGAATATGGCAAAAAAAAATGTAGAATAGATTTCTTGGAACATTGAATGATTTCTGGATAGTCTCGTTTCTTTCCCAGAAATCGATTTCTGACCCAGAAATCACATTTTCGACCCAGAAATCGATTTCTGGATCGTCTCGTTTCTTGTCCCAGAAATCGATTTCTGGGACAAGTCGTTTCTAGTCCAGAAATTAATTTCTTGCCTAGAAATCACATTTCCGATCCAGAAATCAATTTCTGGGTAAAAAATTTAATTTTTGGGCCAGAAATGTGATTCCTGGGCCAGAAATGTGAACAAATCGATTTCTTGACAAGAAATTAATTTCTGGGCCTGAAATTACATTTCTGGCCCTGAAATGTGATTTCTGACCCATAAATCAATTTCTGGTCCAGAAATCGATTTCGTGACAAGAAATCAATTTCTGGCCCTGAAATCACATTTCTGTCCCAGAAATCACATATCTGACCCATAAATCGATTTCTGGGACGAAAATGTGAACAAATCGATTTCTTTTCACGAAATCGATTTCTGGCCCAGAAATCACATTTCTGACACAGAAATCAATTTCTGTGTCAGAAATGTGATTTCTGGGTCGGCAATGTGATTTCTGGTTCCCAGTAATCTTTTTTCTAGATTATCTCGTTTCTAGTCCCATAAATGTGATTTATGGACCGAAAATCGATTTCTGGGACAAGGAATCGATTTCTTGACAAGAAATCGATTTCTAGTCCAGAAATAGATTTCTGGGTTAGAAATGTGATTTCTAGCCAAGAAATCGATTTTTGGACCAGAAATCCAATTTATGGACCAGAAATCCAATTTCTTGCCCGAGAAATATGTTTTGAAATTGTTTGTCATTAAATTCTTGTCCCAGAAATCTGTGTGATTTCAAAAATCATTTTATAAACTATTTTATTTGATTTGTTATAAACATTGATTACTTAATTCTCAAATAATTATTTGAAATTGTTTGTCATTAAATACGTTTACATCTTTGGTTTACAGATGTGTGAAAAAGTTTGAATTGTGCATAGCGGATTTTTGGATGAGAATGTTTATAAAAATGGACAGGCAGAGATGAACTTTATGCGCTTGGGGAGTTTGTCGTATGAAGACTTTTCAAATAGAGTTAATGACATTGTTGGTGGAGACAAACACACATGTGAGTATCGATTTCACTTCTTGATGGCGAATGAAAATGGAGAGTTGGAAAAATGGAGAATTTCTTGTGAATCTGACTTGCACAATTTGGCCGAATTGTTCAAGGTCAGCCATTTTATCCATATGGTGTTACCGTTCCATCTGTTGCGAACTTACATTGGCAAAGCAACCCAAATGTTGGTTTTGGTAACAATATAGTGAAACATTCCGCTTCTCGAGCTGTTGAAAGTGATTTTTCAAACCATATTGATTGGGGTAAAGATAGTACATTTGATGGTGAGGATGATGGTCGATATTATGATAATTTGAATGAAGAAGCAAACGTCCACGAGACTGAAAGCGGAAATGAGGACGAGAATGAGCAAGTCGAGCATGATAATGAAATTGAGGACATCAATGATGGTCGGGATTATGATGATTTAAATGGAGAAGCGAACGTCCACGAGAATGGACACGAAAATGGGCAACTCGAGCAAGATAATGAAAATGAGGACACCGGTCGGAGGAAGAGTGTTAATATTCATAATGTGCCAGCAATTAACCTTTCCAAAAGTGATACTCCTGATGAAGATGCATTCATTGAACAACGAAGCAACTCATGTTATTTGCACGTACCACTTACGTCAAAATATTCGAAAGTTTGGTCGTGAAGTAGTTCACTTATTCATGAAAGCTTCGAAATTTGTGACTTGGTGTTTGTCTTTGTGATTGAGGATGTGCAACAAATTTGTTTGTTTCGTTTTTGTTTCTCTACTTTCCAGTCTGTGGCTGTAACATTTACAAGATTTCGCACTCATTTTTCCCAAGGACTGGACACAATTTGTAATGATATGCACTAACAGTTAGGCTAATCAATTACATTAGATTTATTGAATAAGAATACATTATTTATAATGTTTTTAAAATACAGTATTTGTGTATTAAAACCATTGTATATGTATTCAAAGAGCATGAAACTCTAACTGATAACAATTGATATTTCTATTATTCTTGCTTATCCTTTTCTTGTATACAAAGTATTCATTTAAATTAAATTATACTCTCATCATAGTTTTAAATGGCAAATGGCGAGGCGAGGCGATTGGCCCATTGCCTCGCCACGGCGAGGCCTCGGCAACACAAGCCATCAAAGCTTAAATATATATAGTTGTAAGTATATGTATAAGTTTAAGTACCAAAAATAACATTAAATATCCTAAAAAAGATAATATAAATTAAATATAGTTGTAATCACTAAGAGAATCTAAAACTTAAATATGAATACTAGTAACATTACGATGCAATAGTTTCAGGAAAAAAAAAAAGCAACATATGTATGTACATTAGATATCCATTCCTTATCTTTTTCACTGTCTGCGCTTTCCCCAATTGGACACTCGGTCTAACGAACAAGGAAGATTTTACCAAAAGGTATCCAAAGAAACATAGCCATCAACAAATATCACAAAAGATCACCTCTAGCCAAGCGCTTATTTCACACTTTTGTACATGTTGTCAATCACGCTCTGCAGAAAACAAAGAAGTTATATTAGCAAAGATATCCTACACACGACGTCAATTACATTCCCCAAGTAACATTACAGGTATCAGCAAGATGGGCCCGACAAAATCGAAACATGAGCCTCTGTACCCTTGAAAACAAGTCTGTAGCAGAAATAAATTGCACAAGGAAATAGCTCTTCCTGAAAAATTGCAATGTATCGAGCATCAACTTGCCAGAGAACATGGATATTTTTTTAAAGGTATTCACCGATCACAAATTTTTCATCAATAAAAGCAAGGGTCTAGAAAGGCCACCATAGTAATAACTACCAAGTATGATAAGAGTACTGAAACTACTTAGGAAGATAGGATGCTATACAATATAGGAAGAAAAAGCATCTCATACTGACAAACCCACCTGATAGTACTTAAGTAACTGGATTCTCTTCTTTTTGAATGTTGGCGTGATAAGATCACGTTCCAAGTCAAACGGGACAGGATCAAGGTGTACGGCTTTGATGAATTCAAAGCCCTTCAACTGCCAAAAGACGAAAGAATGTTAGGCCAGACAAACAGTGATGAGCGGCAATTTCTTGTACCAACTATAAACAAATACACTATTCCGACTGATGGAGACAATAGTCCGAAAAAGAAAGTAATATGGGCAAGAGAAGGAACCTTCTTTTCTTTTCCAACCCTCGATAGTTCTCCAAGAAAGTACTTTTTTACTTTGAGATTTTCGCATAGGGCATTGAAGTCCCCGGACAGATCATTCTGTTGAGCCCATCTCTCAACTGCTTGCTAGTTTGGATTAATTACAGCAACAAGGCAAGACTCAAAGCTGTTCCCATATACCCATAGCTGCAAGAATTAAAAGCACAGTGAGAATCATACAACAGCAGATTTACCACCACAAGAAGTTAAACTCTCACTGGATAAATACTCCAAGTCTAAGATCCCTCGGAATGACATTTATATCGAGAGGGAAGAGTGAACTGCATTGTTACTTGTTAATATGTAAACAAATATAACAAAATTGGTTTTCTATGGACATACACACTCACAATCATGTTAAAACTTCTCTAGAGCAATTTCGTTTGAAAATGTAGACAAAATGACCATTTTCATTTTTCTGCATGTTGTTATGTGCTTGATGTAAAAATAGATTCATTAACACACAATATGGCCAACTCAGTACCGAGTCAATGTCAGGTACTAGGCCGTAGATATTCTCTAAATTCTCCACAGCAACGTACTCTCCTTGCGAGAGTTTGAAGATGTTTTTCTTACGGTCCACAATCTTCAAGCTCCCATCCGGTTTCCATTCACCAATATCCCCTAACAAAATAAAGTTTTATGAAAACCAGGATGAGTATTATAACCAATAAGAATACAAGAGAGACTACTGTGAGCTTTGAGGTAAACATGCATATACTAACCAATAAGAATATAAAAGAGACTACTGTGAGCACACATACAATATATCAAATATCATATTCCAAGAGGAAAAAAGAACATAGAATTGTAAGAAAGGCCACAAATAACCATATTTAGCTCCACCAAACTTGCCAAAAAAGTGAATAAAAAATCAGATTGGGTTGCACAAACACAAAAACTACTTCAACCCTCAAAAATCACAGTCAAATCAGCTTGAGAAAGCACGAGCAATCAAAACAAAAACGAAGGTTGACATCACCATCACCCGTCATAACTTTTCAAGTTTCAACAACAAGAAAGGAAAACAATCAAGTACATATACGAAATTGCATACATACATACATACATACGCACATACATATATAGAAACAGGATCGAATCAATCAAACATCAACCATGAGGATCTCAGGCCCCAATGCCACACAGAACTTGCAGAACAAAATAATGCAACCACTTAGCATAAAACAAACTCCTAAATCTCCCTAACAGAAACAGGACAAGTGAGATAAAAGCAGAGAGAATCAGACCGGAAAATGTCCCAACAGCTGTCGAGCCCCAGCGTCGGCTCCAAAAAACCATCCTTGGCAAAGATACTCCGATAAACAGGTCCGATCGACGGCTTCCCATCCCTGGCGGGCTTCGAAGGTTCAACCTGCACGATGTACTTTTGCTTCGTCATCTTCAAGCTCGTTGAAAAATCTCAAATCTGTACCTGCAGGCGAAAGTGCGTGCTCGAATATAGAGTTCAGTATAAATACTAAACAAAAAAATGTAATAAATAGTAATAAAATTACAGAGAATTTTTTTGAAGGAGAAGGGAGAGTTGTTGGTCCTAATGAAGTTGAAGTGATTCAATTGGATGGAACCAAAATTAATTATTCAGCAAAACACATTCTAATTGCAACAGGAACCCTAATTTGAACAAGCCAATACCTAAATACATGATTTCAAGCAAAACACATTCTAAGCCGTGCTCAACGTCCACCTAAATACATGATTTTAAGAACCCTAATTTGAACAAAAAAAACTAAGGGACAAGAACCCTAAATACCTGATTTCAGGGGCCAGATAAGATATGGCGGGATCTCCTTAGAGCCGACAAGAAGCTGCGGAGGATTGGCGGGATCTCCTCGGAGCCAGCGAGAAGCTGCGGAGGATTTGCGGGATCTCTTCGGAGCCGTTGAGGTCACCACGGGACGAAGTCAGAGGTCGTGGAGCCGGAGAGGTGGCCACAGAATGAGGTCGGAGGTCGTGCGGAGGTCGAGCCGGTGAGGTCGTGCGGAGGTCGAGCGGTGAGGTCGCCACGGGATGAAGATGTCGAGAAGTGAATTTTTTTTTTCAATCTTTTTTGCTGAAAGTAAGTTTGGGGGGAAGTGAATTTTTTTGGTGAAAGTGAAAGTGAATTTGGGGAAGTGAAAGTGAAATGTGGAATTAATTGGGTTGGGGGTAATTTTGTATTTTCACATATTAAAATGGCTAAAAAAGATGTTTTTTACAAAACATGGCTAAAATTTAGGTTTTGTAAATTTATATGGCCAATTAGTGGTATTAACACAAAAAAAAAAAAAAAAAGGTGTGGCCATACCCGAGTCCACCGTTGCCATACATCTTCTCTTCCGGTGATCATTTTGTGCACATCGTCCTATTCGAAATCGGTTTTGCCACTAGCATGTCGTGAAACCTTTGCTACTTGGCTTCAAATTGCCTTCTCAATTGGGACGTCTCCTACATAGAACTTCGGGAAGCCGTTCAAGCAACTGTGCTTGCATATATTCTCAGCTGAACTTTCCGTCGGTTCAATTACCCTTTAATAACCTCATCATACATCAGATTTACAAATTGTCGCTCATTTTCCACCACCAACTCGCTTCTCATGCCTTATCAGTTTCAGCTTGGGTTGGTTGAGTTAACGTCGGTCTCCATCTGAAAACTCATAACGTACGGCGACAATATCATCACAGACGATTGTAGATAAATTTGTGATACAGACTATATCATGAACAAATGTATGCATTATCCATTACCAACAAGACAGTAATTTTTTTTTTTTTTTTTTTTTT
>CACSLK010027831.1:13942907-13955145 GCA_902706635.1 Striga hermonthica
ATCGCAAACATTAGCAACAATCAACTTACTACTAATAGCAAAACAAAAAAAAAAAAAAATCATGAATGACCAATATATAGTTAAATTGTACCAAATTATGTCTAGTGATATTTATTAATCAGTATTAAAAATACATCTAGAATGAAGTATAGTCTAAAACAACCATTTACTGGGACACATCAGAGTAAAATTTTAACGGTCTAAAAAATACCTCTAGAATGAAGTATAGTCTGGAAAATACCTCTAGAATGAAGCTAAAGATCAACGTCGGAAGTCAATAGTCAATGTTAGAAGACAAAAGATCAACTTTAGTATCAACGATTAATGTCGGAAATCAACCGACGAAATGTCTAATTTTTTTTTTAAACTAAAAGATTAAATCCTGATTACATCTTTGATCATTATTTAATGATTAAGATCACTTGAACTATGTGGATCCATTCGAACCAATCTATATATATATATATACACCACAAATTTTGATATCCCCATTTATATACCACCATTCACTTCCCGTGTTTTCAGCTACGATGATACACCCCAGTTTTTTTAGACACCGAAAGTGTTATGAGAAAAGAGGAGGAAAAAGAAGACCCGAAAATCATAATAAATTCAATTGCCTAATTAAAACATAACAATTAAAAATCATCAATTCATGCAATTCTCGTACAATATAAGCTGATGCGTTAACACATCCAAACATCACCATATCAAACAGAAAACACGGCAGATAATGGCTCCAGGGACGATCAGGAAAGCCATAGATGCAGTCAAGGACCAGACCAGCATCAGTCTAGCCAAGGTCACCACCGCCAGCTCATCACGCTCGGCCCTCGAGGTCGCCATCGTGAGGGCCACCCGGCACGACGAGTACCCTCCGGACGAGCGGCACATCTGCCAGATCCTGACCCTGACGTCCCACTCAACCGCCCTAGTGGGCTCGTGCGTAACCCTTGTCGCCCGGCGCCTCAACAAGACCCGCAACTGGGCCGTGGCCCTCAAGACGCTCGTGCTCGTCCACCGACTCCTCTCCAAGGGGAACCGGGCCTACGAGCGGGATATATTCTTCTCGACCTGTCGTGGGGCCCGCTTCCTCGACATGTCGGGCTTCCGGGACGCGCGCGCGAGCGCGTGGGACTGCTCGGCGTTTGTGCGGGCGTACGCGGTATACCTGGATGAGGGGATAGAGTTCAGGATGCAGGGCAGGAGGCCGGGGGGCGGGGAGGAGGCGGAGGGTGGCGGCAACAAGGCGGGAAGGCCCACGCCAGTGCATGAGATGAAAAACGAGGGTATTTTCTTGAGGGCGGACCGTCTGAGGCGTCTGCTCGAGAGGTTCTTGGCGTGCAGGCCGACGGGTACGTGTGTTTCTTCAGATTGTTTTATACTTTTGGAATATGCAGGGTCATAACCGTATAAAATCAGAATTCATAACTCAAATTGCCAAACATTTTTTAACTTCAAGGGACCAAGTAAGCAATTAATAATTGCCAAGTCCAAAGAGATTCATATTGCAATGATTTCTCAACTCGAGTTGGTTAAAGAAATGTAACTTGAAGCAGGCGCGGCCCAGCAGAAGAGGATTGTGGTGGTGGCTTTCTACCCTATGGTGAAGGAGAGCTTCCACCTGTACTACAACATAGCGGAGGTACTGGCGGTTCTGATCGAGCGGTTCATGCAGCTCGGCGTGCCGGACATGGAGCGGGCCCACACCATGTTCTGCCGTTTGTCGAAGCAGCTGGTCGAGCTCGACAACCTGTACGAGTGGTGCAAGACAGTCCGCATTGCCCGTTCGTCCGAGTGCCCCCGCATCGACAAGATCCCCCAGCAGAAGCTTGACATGATGGAAGACTTTATCCGTCAAAAATCCTCCATGCTGCGCAACCGTAAGCCCCTCACCCCTGAGCCTGAGCCCGCAGAAAAGACAATACAGCCCGTGCGCCAAGACGACATCCATGACGTCAAAGCTCTGCCTCCACCTGAGGCATCCGCAGAGGACAGCAAGGAGCTTCGTGAATCGGAAAAAACTAATGCTCCGGTGATGGGCGATCTGCTGGACCTGAGTGAAGACGGCCCCACAAGGGAAGAATCCAACGAGCTGGCGCTGGCTCTGTTCGGCACGGCAGCAAGCGAACCATGGGAGGCCTTCAGGTGCTCGTCGGGGGATTGGGAGACGGCTCTGGTGGAGTCGGCGAGTCAACTGTCGCGCCAGACTGCGTCCCTCGCACGGGGTATGGACATGCTGGTGCTCGACGGCTTGTACGCACACAGGGCAGCGTTTGTGGGGCCTGCGGCTGCCGGGAGTGCCAGCAGTGTGGTGGTCGGGATGCCGACTGGCGTGCTGGCATTGCCGGCACCGAATGGAACGACGAACGACCCTTTCGCAGCGTCACTGGCGGTGGCCCCTCCGGCGTACGTGCAGATGTCGGATATGGAGAGGAAGCAGAGGCTGTTGGTGGAGGAGCAAATGATGTGGCAGATGCAGGAGGCGAGGAGGCAGGTGGCTCCGCTGCCCAATGTAGGGCA
Source organism: Striga hermonthica (assembly GCA_902706635.1). Taxonomy (NCBI): domain Eukaryota; kingdom Viridiplantae; phylum Streptophyta; class Magnoliopsida; order Lamiales; family Orobanchaceae; genus Striga; species Striga hermonthica. Next base: position 13,945,431 of record CACSLK010027831.1, read on the forward strand.
ACAATATTCGTTTCCATATTCGCACGCAGGGGGTTACACAATGTCATGAAGATCGTTTTCTTCCCTTTTTTTTTAAAAAAAAAAAAAAATTTGTTCTGTGTTTATGTAGTCGGTTTACAACGTGGATTAATTACGCGAGTACAAAATGTAAGATATTGCAAGCAAAATGTAGATGGATATTTAGTGTGATATATGTCTGCTTACCTGGAAAATTGTTAAGAACATTGAGAACGACGACAAACGGCTCTTTCTTCCAACTCCGTTTGCTTGCCTATGAAGGAGCTGTGGCATTTTTTGGATCAATTGCTGAGGAGCAGACGATCTTGGCTTACAGAAATGCACCTTTTAGTTTGTTATCGCGGTTCTTGCTCTGGCTTGAGGGATTGTTTCTTGTGCATAAGTTGAAATTACCACCGATTTATGTCCTCGATTTTCGACAAACGTCTCTAAAATATAAGTTATTGGACCAGTTAAACGGTATATTATTGGCAGAGTTCTGGCATTTGGTCCAGTTACATGGTAAAACGTTGTCGTCATGTGCATGAGAGTGTGCACTATTACATGTTATATGCACGTGAAATGGTGGAATCAATGTCTTACGAGTATGAGAAATATTACAAACATTGATGTGCTCAATAACGTGTTTTCAAACGAGATATTGATGAAACAATTTGTACGCACGTCTCTGAGGCGCTAATGGCCGGGTTTTCTGCTGGCACGGTGGAGTGTCTCGTAAGCTCCCCCTTTGAAATCATCAATCTCCGTGCTTAGGTGGCTTCTGCTTCTCGCATCTTGCAGCCTCCGGCCACTGTCGAAAAGAATACAGCCTTACGGAGTGTCTCGTAAACTAGAAAACTTTATGAGCAAGCTGCGATTGGGGCCATTCCTTTTGTAATCATAATTACTTGCACTAAGATTTGGTCTTTCCTGTTGAGCTTAGCCTATCATCGAGCCATGTTGGACGTGCAGTGCATGGACTTAGCTCCTATTTTCTGTTTTTTATGCTCTTTATGTTTAGTCCTTAAGTGCGTTTTTATATATTGTGAAAGGACGTTTGTGTCCTCGTCTTGCTCAGTCGTGAGCTAAGGGTTTTTAACCCCAGACATTTGTATCTTTCATTTTGGAGCTAAGAAATACTATCGAAAATTCCCCAAAATTCTCTCTCAGATCTTAGATATGGAAAATTGTTCTTCTCTTCATGGTATCTAGAGCGGGTCGTTTATCTCTTCAATGGCGGGCAACGAAGACAGAAACAGGCAAGGACGCGAGATCGTCACCAGAAATTTCTCTCGCGAAAATGATCCATTGTCTCTACATGGATCAGATCACCCCGGATTGATCTTAGTCACTATCCAGCTCACAGGCACGAATTATCTCCATTGGAGCCGTGCAATCAAGCTAGCACTGGGAGCGAAGTCGAAGCTTGGTTTCATATATGGCACAGTCGTTGTACCAGATTAGAACACCGACGACTACGATCAGTATCAGAAGGTTGAATACATGGTAATCTCATGGCTACTGAATACGATTTCGAAGGATATAGTCCAGGCGTTCACGTTTGTCAAAAGCTCAAAGGAACTCTGGGATGAAATAACATAACGGTATGATGAGGTTATCAAAGGTAATTGTATCGACGGAAATTTCAGCCAGAAACAATGAGAATATATGCAGGCACAATTGCTTGAACGGCTTCCCGAAGTTCCATGTAGGAGACGCCCCAATTGAGAAGGTGTTGGAGAAAATTATATTTTTACCGAGTAGCGAATCAAAATATTTGTTCACCGGGTAGATCTCTCGAGGAAGGCGGCTCGAAATCTAAAATTGGTGTCGATCGCACATAAAAGTAAAACAAATTATAAACATTCTAGTCAAGATAGGATTGGAATTAATTATGCATTATTTAGGATAAATTAGAACATTACTATAATATGCATTATTTAACCTAGCATTATTAATTAAAGTAAATATGCATTATTTATAACTATAATATGCATAGTGTATTATCTAACTATGCAAACGAAATAAATTAAATGGGCTTAATTATATAATATAAAAACTAAAAGGCTATATTGTAATTATTCAAACTATAACTAAAATACAAATTTAACCCAAGGATTTAATTTCATTAACTTTTAAATTTATTAAATTGCAAACAAGAACCCAGAAACTATCTAATTCTCAAAGTCATGTCCCGAATAAATTTTCAGCCCTAATTGGTTTTCAGCCCCAAATCGAGCCCGACTTCAGTGTCGACGCCGACGTTGGTGAGAGGACAGTTGCGTCGCAGAGCGGTCCGGAAGAGTGCAGTTCAGCGTCCCCGAGGCATCCTCCGGCAACAGTCATGGCTCCAAAATTCTTGGCCAAAAATATAGCAAAATAAATGTTGGTTGAATTATTAACGCTCATTGCTTGACTGATAAAGATTTTGTCAAGTAAATCCGATGAGCCGCTTCTCGCAGTCCGTTGAAAAATTCACGTACGTCCGAGTTTCGACTAGCACCTTGCGCTCAGCCATCCACCACCAGTAGTAGCAACAGGCCTCCGTCGAAGGCTCAACCACGTCTGCGCAGCCCTTCCTGCAAACAACAACTAGACGAAAGCAACCACGTCCAACCAGCAGCTTGTGCACACACTTTTCTGGCAGGACTGAGCCGGCGACTTTCAGGGCTCGATTCTTCTCTAGTGGCAGGCTCGTCACAGGCTGTCAGAGGTCTTTGACGGCGGCGAGGACTAAAAATTTCTGACGAAGTCCAATTCTGGCGAGCTATTGACCATTCAAAGGTCGCCGACTACCCAAGAGCGCTTGGATGAGATGGCTTGAGTCTCTTCCAGCTTAACCAGTGCTCTCGTGTTCGAGCCCTGGGAATGCAGCAGTGTTAAAACTCTTGAGGGAGAGCTTTGTCGCCCTTGTGGTCCTACCCGGCTCGATTCCGGATTAGTCGGTTTCCCTGTGGATCCGGAAACCGGAAGGTCCCTGTACAAAAAAAAAAAAAAAAAAAAAAGGTCGCCGACCGACGGTCAGCGCCGGTCAGCAGTTTTAATTATTATTTAAATAATTTTTAATATAATAATTACTATTATTATTTCAATAATTTAAATATAATAATTAATATTTTTATTATTTAATCAATTTATTAATGTGAGTCATTGATCTAGACAAATTGAATGGCTAAGAATGAGTCTCACGTACTCATTTTTAGGAGTGTCCTTATTTTATTAGAAATAGTTAAGGGGTGATTGATATGAATTCAACTAGTAAAAAACTAGTATTATTTTAACTATAGTTATGTTTGTAAAAAATTAGTATGGTTAGTTATTAGGGGATATATTAAAATAATATTTAAATTGAAATAATTAAAGTTAATTTGATGTAAAAGTAGGAAAAAATAATTGGAAGTGATGGTTAGTTAAAATTATGTGAGTGGATGAATAGTAAATTAAAGTTGATGTGATGTGTAATAATGATTGGTTGATATTATTTAATTATATTGATAATATTGAAGATAGTGGAGTTGAGTTAAAGTTGAGTTAAATTTGAATTTTGAGTGAGATATTTATTGTAGAATACATATACAATCACGCCCAATTTTTTCGAAAAAAAAAAAAAAAATCATGCTTACTAAATAAGGAAAATTTATAAATATTTTTTTTCTTTTTTTATAATTTCCTTTTGGTAATTTTTTCTCTGCCATCCACGGTGGGACCTTTTATTTTTATTTGAGGTAATGTGGTATTAATAATTGATCTAAATCTATCGATTAATTTTCTAAATATTTTCAATCAATTATTTATTTCTATCTAATATATTTTTATTTTTATTTTTATTTTTTGTGATGTGATATCAATTATTTCAGATTAAACATTTAACAAGTTAATTAATTATCCAGTTTCCACTTAATCTAAAAATTCATTTGATTTGAAAATTTATAGTAACGTATATAACGTACATGGTGATAGATTAATCATTTCAAAAATAATTGTTTTTAAATTATTTCATAGATTAATTACTCCAAAAATAATTATTTTTAAATTAATTCTTGAAACATATAGATGAAAAAAAAATAACTATTGTGTTTTTATTTAGTTTCCATATTGTTATTTTTTTTTTCATTTTTCTTATTATTATTAACGTCACTTTTTTAAAAGCTTAATAATATTGTTATTTATCACACTGATATTTTATGTATAAATAAAAAATAAATATTTTTAAAGTATTGATGATTTACAAATAAGAAATTACTCTAATTATTAGTGAACTTTAAATTTATTTATAGTAAAGTGTATATAGTATAAGATATTTATAAATATATTTTGTTATAAATTATGATAAAACAATGAGTCATCTATCGAACTGATATAGTGAATTATATATTTAAAAATATTAAAAGTATTTATAATACATAATGTGATAACAAGCCAATGGATCATCTGCCAAACATTTAAGTTATTGACTTAGAAGAAAAAAAACATTTATAATGTATAATGTTATAAATTATAACAATAAAGCAACATAACATTTATCGAACAACGTTTAAATTGACAACTTAAAAAAAGGTCATAGTTTTAATAATGTAATAATATAGTACCCATGCGATGCACGGGAACATTTATTACATACTTACTTTTGAAAAATGTATTTTATATTTCAATTTTCTGATTGTATTACAAATATCATGCAAATGAAATTTAAATGTTATTGAACACTTACTTATGTACAACATTTTTGTTTTATTTTTTGGCACGTAAAGTACTACATGGGTATTCAAATTTATCTAAAATTGCGTATTAGTAGTTATTAGTTAACAACTTAAGTTTTTCTACGAAAAATTACTTATTTATTGAACAAAATTCTAGTAGAAAAAAAGTAGAATTTTTTAGAATTTTCACACCATATATATTATTTTAAAATCTAATTCAAAATTTTTATTAAGAAAATTTGAAAAGAATCATTAGTTTTTCCTAAAAATAAAACTGATTTCCCTACCAATACACTGATTTTTTTACCAAACAAATTGATCAGAATTTTTGGTTAAAACAAACTGAAAAGAAACATCAATTTTTCCTAAAAATGCAACCAAAATTTTCTAACATTGCACCGATTTTTTTACCAACGAATTGAAATTCATTCTAACAAAAAATTGAAATAATTTGTTAAGATTTATGCAATTGTATTTTCCTAAACAAATTGATAATGAACTTAACAAAAAAAAAAAGAGTTGATATGAAATTACCAAAAATATCTGTAAACATGGTTGAAAAACATAAGTGTCCAAAAAAATCGGTGTCTTCGAATTTTTAAAAGTTGCACATGATTTTGAAATTGATTTGATTTTTTTTTCCTAAATAATTGAATAATTTTTTACTTTAAATATCAAAGATGAATCAATTTTTTTACAAAGAAATATGATACGATGAGTGTACATCCTGTCCAAATTTCAATTTTATTTTAGAATAGAAATTGCACTTGGTTTTATTGAATTTGCACAAATTTTATGAAAGAAAAGTTTATTCAAAAATATTGAAAATTGTTGTTAAGAATTGTAAAATTGTTTGTTTTCTAATTTTGTATCCAATTTGCACGATCTTTAAATTAATTTGTATTTGGAATTGCTTTCAAAAATAATTAACACATTTTTTGCATAAGAATCTTCAATGTTATTAAATATATTGTGATTCAGATTTTGGTATAAAAAAAATTATGCGAAAAAAAATGGGATTCAAATTTTATCAATAAAATCTACAAATTTGTTACCAAAAATATAACATTCAAATTTTGTTATTAAATATTAACATGTGTTTCAAAATTTTCACAAATAGTAAGTCAGACATTATATTTTTTTGGTCAAACTTTCTATTGGTGTATTTTTCCAACAAACTCTTTATTTAGATATAGATATAAATATTGTTATAAAGTATAATGATAGATCAACCAGTGTCGAATTGTTGAATTCAAAATATATATTACATTACAAAATATTAAGAATTTTTACGTAAATAGTAATTAATAAATTTTATAATTTTTTTTTTTTTTGGTGGAATGAAAGAGGCCTAAGGCCTAAGGTAGAACTCTACGGGAATACGACACCCCGCCAATATCATGATCAAGCCAAGATCCTAATCCCACCGGAGGGGAAGCCAAGCGATGTAGGCCAAGTGGGTACTCGTTCGCCATGCTTGCCATATGATCGGTCGCAAAGTTGGCTGTGTTGAATATTAACGACCCAGCCCCGATTCAGCAAATCTCGAATAGCGCTAACCATGGCCGCATGGGGTCCCCAGTCACATTTGGAGTCGCACACCATATTCTTTGCGCAAAGACTGTCGATTTCTGCCACAACTTTTCGGTACCCCATTTCCCATGCCAATACAAGGCCCTGAAATAATCCCCACAACTCGGCACCGGTTATCGTGCAAAAGCCGATATTTAATAGAAAGCCTGCGAGCCATCTTCCATTCTCGTCACGAATTAAGCCCCCCGCGCAACTCGTGTCGGCGCCCGCATCCACGGCGCCATCCGAATTGATTTTTATCCAGCCCGGCGGTGGAGGGCTCCACCGGATGTTCTTCATAACATGTACTGCTGCTCCAACTCGCAAATAATCTGCAAGTGCCCGGGAGTAGTTCGACGTTATTCGCAAGATCTCCAGCCGACGGATTTCTACAGGGAGATCTAAATTTTTGAAGAGTCGTCCATTGCGCCATAACCAGTTACGCCAAACACCAATTGCAAATATGTTGTTCCACTTCTCATCATACCTCGGTCGCACAGTCAGGAGATTCTTGCGCAGCCAATGGTCCAGGGGCAGCCGAAAAAATGATCGGTCATAATCCGACGGTTGGAGACGCTGCCATAATTCCCGAGTAGGAGGACAATCTCGAAGCACGTGCAAGACCGACTCTATTTCCCTGCAAAGCTCGCATGCCGCAGACGCCGTTAAGTGCGCCGAGCGCGTTCAACATTGGTGAGGAGGCGGTCCTTGGCGGCGAGCCACAGAAAGGTACGGGCTCGTTGCGGTGCCGGAACGCGCCAAATGGCATTCCACAAAGGCTGAGACGCGTCGCGAGCTGCTGGAACAAGGGAGTTACACGCAGACTTCGTCGAGAATTGACCATTCGCAGAAAGGCCCCAAACCCGCCGGTCTTCTCTGGCCGCCGCGCGAGGTGGCATCGTGCCAGCTATACGGAGGACAATAGATGAGGGGAGAATGCCATGGAAATAGTCCCATTTCCATCCTCCATCAGAGTCGACTAAATCAGCGACAACAGCATCAATATTAACTGAGTGCAAGAGAGGATCGACAAACCGCGCAAGCGGCCCACTCGAATCTAGCCATGAGTCGAGCCAGAAATGCGTACTCTCGCCATTTCCCACAATCCATCGGATGCCTTTGACCATATGCGGCCAGACGCGACGAACCGCACGCATCAAATGTGACGCTTGCCTCCCATTTCCCAAATCCAAAGAAGCCGATAAGTTGAGACCATACTTAGCCGAAATTGCTCGCACCCACAGGGCGTCCGGGTTACTCACTAAGCCCCAACCAACTTTCATCAAGAAAGCTTCGTTCATGCGGGTGAGATTCCGGATGCCCAGGTCGCCCTCCTTTTTAGTTTTGCAAACGTCCTTCCAAGCTACTAAATGGATCTTACGGCGTTCATCAGAACCACCCCATACAAATGCTCTACATCTCTTAGATATGCCTTCCGTAGTGACCTTCGGAAGCAAGGCTGTTTGAATCGAGTAGAAGGGTAGGGTTCTTAAAGAAGATTGCGTAAGGGTGACCCTACCGGCAAGGGAAAGCGATCTCATCCTCCAGCCGTTTAATCGGGCCTCAGTCTTCTCCAGGATATGGTGGTATGTAGCTTTAGAAATGCGGTCATGGAGGACTGGCATTCTTAGATATTTCCCCAAATTAGTTGTTGGTTTAAAGTTGAAAGCCGTCGAAAGACGTAATCTATCAGGACCCGGGACATTATGTGAAAAGAATACTTGCGTTTTTTCCGGGCTCACTCGAAGTCCTGATCGAGAACAGAAATCGTCAAGGACCTGTCTTAAAAAAATCACCTGGTCATCAGAGGCCTCCAAGAAGAGAAGGAGGTCATCGGCAAACATCAAGAAAGAGACGTCGACCGCATTCCGACCAACCGAAATAGGACGCCAAGCCGCAGCTGCCACCGACTGACAAATGCTTTGAGCCAGACGTTCCATACAGAGAACAAATAAATATGGGGATATGGGGTCCCCCTGTCGGACGCCTCGAGTGGGGCGAAATTCCTCACAAATCGTCCCATTCCACAGTAGATTCATAGAGGCAGAGGTAAGACAAGCCACTATGGCTCGAACAAGCTTCTCGGGGTAGCCTGCTAGACGAAGGGTCTCGTCTATGTAGTCCCATCGTAAGTAATCATAAGCCTTTTCAAGATCCACTTTAATGACCATAAATCCTGTCCTTCCACGCTTCACCCGCATGGAATGAATGAGTTCTTGTGCAGTAATGATATTGTCCGTGATTTGACGTCCCGGGACAAAGCTGGCTTGGGCCGGGTGGATTAGTGAGGGGAGGGTGATCTTCAATCTGTTCACCAGCACCTTAGTATAGAGCTTGTAGATCACGTTCAACAGGCTAATCGGGCGAAATTGCCGAATGGAGCTCGGATTCTCGACCTTAGGGATTAACACCAGCAAGGTTTGATTCACTTGGTGTGGGACCTGCCCATGCTGCCACATGTATCTGATAAGACGTAGGACGGTCGGGCCGACAGTTCCCCAATTTTGTTGAAAGAAGAGTGCGTGTAGCCCGTCCCTTCCCGGGGCTTTGAGGGGCCCCATTTGGTGTAGGGCCCGAGAGACCTCGGCATCAGATATATCCTCATCTAGCCCAGCCATAACAGTGACATCGCACGCCGGAAAGAGATTTTCTGGTTGCTCGAGCGGCACCGGGCGGGAGTCAGCCGAATATATACCTTTAAAGAAATTCGTAGCCATCTGACACAGGGTGACCTGACCCGTGATGGGGTTCCCCTCGGCGTCCTTTAATTCAGTTATGCGTCCCCGCCTTCTTCGATGTTTAATCTGGCGATGGTAAAATGTTGTATTTCTGTCTCCAAGATAGGACCATTCCCTCGTGGCTTTTTGCATTAGCAGCATCTCTTCTTGCCGAATAACATCATCGAGCTCCGCCTGGAGTCGCTTGCCTAACATGACCAGACGGTAATGGAGGGAACTACTTCGTTGTATACCACCCAACCGGGCCAACAGTTGTCGTTTCTTCCAAAAGATATTCCCAAAAACATTGCGATTCCATTCCTTCGCGTTAGTAGTAAAGTTATCTGCAGCCTCTAAATAGTCCAACGAAGGCTGCCATGAGTGGTGTAGCATCTCTTTAAATCCCGGATGGGTAAGCCAGGCCGCGAGGAATCGAAAGGGCTTCACCCCAGTGTTGGAACCCACGAGGATCTCGATATGCACAAATCACAGACAAACATTCAACATAAACCTATGCGCAGCGGATCTAAAGGTTTGATGAAGAAAACTTACTGCTTAAAATTTATGTAGATCTGGCTGGCCCGGACAGTTGACCGCAAATCAAATCTTCTCGGAATCGAACAAACTTGACCAATCCAAAAGGCTGACGTCACGGCTAAGTCAACGGCGTTGGCCGATCGGAAATCGGAGGCTCCACGCTCTCTCACGCGCGCGCGTGATCTCCGGCAG
>CACSLK010027831.1:13959081-13986022 GCA_902706635.1 Striga hermonthica
AAAAAAAAAAAAAAAAAAAAAAAAAAAAAATAAATAAATAAAGGTGATGTCAGGATCAATTTCATCATACGCACATATGCATAGACCAAAACCACTGGGTGTAAGCATAAATCATTAGTATGAGCGAAATTCATTAAATTATGCTCAATTTGTGCAACCATATACAGGGACTTGAAGCGGCTAAACAAAGTTATCCATGTCCACCTAAAATCTTGGCCAAACAAGAGCCTCAACAAATTGTGAATAAGTATAGCCAACACATGACAAATAGTTGAACACGTGTACTACTTCCACTCAAAATTAAAACACTGTTTTTATTTTGTGCATGTCACTGATTGGTACGAATATATTGCTTTAATCAATTCATCAAGTTGAATGGAAACTAGATAATAACTAAATACCTTCACAAATAAAACATACACATAAACAAACATATGTCTGCAGCATATATGCCAACTTATGGTTGAACTAAGCACAAAATTCCGGACTAAAACAATATGGCGGTGAACAACTCGCTAATACCAAAATGCCATAATCAGAGATGGATCAGCCAGGTACACAGGTACCATCATATCCCAAAGTGTTAGCAGTATAATTTAAATAGTGTAGTCCAAACTTAACTTTTATCATTGAAGATATGAGGTTTTGGACCCACAAGGTTACATATGTGTTTTATTTTATTACAAAAAAATTTATATATAAAGTTCCTTTTAAAATACAACACTACCTCACCATGTGGTTCAAACAAGGGATGTTAACTTCTTTCCTGTTCTATTATTCATTAATTATATACACTCTATGCCAACTCATTTTTACAAATGGAATTATTTGATAGAATAATAGCCTTTTCTGATATAACAAAATCAAGTATAAACATGAGCACGTTTTGAAAACAGGCAACATCCATTATCTTCCTTCAGTTAGTTTACATTTGCCCTCTTTCAGGATAACCATAACAAGTACTTGCTGTACCAAAAAATGTTATAAGCTTCCCCTAATAAAACAACAGCTCGATGATGTGAAAAATGAGATGCCATTGTATTTATGGTAGATCGGGAAAAATGATTCCCCACCTAGTCTTAGTTAGGGATAGGTACAATAAGTTACGAGAAGGCACCGAGGGACAACTCCAACCTAGAGAGGCTCGATCCAACCCCCACAAAGAATAACCAAAAATTCATATTCTAGAATCACAACATCAAAAAAATCAAGAAAAAAGGACAACAGAAAAAACCAGCCTACCTAAGACTCTTCCTATCGAAAGCTATGAGCAGTCTGTTACACCTGGTAAGTCTCGAGAAAACTAAAATTAAAACTAATGTTCATCCTAGAAATTTAGAGTGTCTGCAATACAATACCCATCTGCCATAGTAAGGCGGTAACCAATCAATCATGTATGCCTTAAGAAGCGTAAACAAACACACACACACACACAAATACAAAAGGATAGGTAGAATAACGCTGCATGGAGCTCCCACATGAGCTTTATTATCAGAAATGTTCATATAAAAATTTCAGGTTCATGCAGAAGTAGCAAATGTTCACAATAATCACAAGAAAGACAACAAAATAATCACCGCAATCTGCATACTCAAAATTGAAACACTCCAAAAAGTATATTAATTTTAAGAAGTTGCCTTACCTGTTGACTAAGGCAGAGCAACAGTAAAGGAGTCAAATGTAACAGTTTGGAGTAAAATGTCAATCCATCAGAAGAGGCCTCAATTTCTTTACGGAAAACGCCAGGATGTAACATAGCTACATAAATCGAGCCAGTCATGGTGCCTTCAACCCTCTTAATGTACTTACGATACTAGCGATCAGATTCCTGATTAACATTCCTAAGTTGCAAACTTAATGTGCCATCAACGTTCACCGCAGAGTTATTTAAATCACGCAAAGAGGATTGATTTTCACTCAAAATAGTCATAGTGCAGAAAGCTTGAGGCCAATTTTCTGTAGCTCTCTTCAATTATTGATGCTGTCATGAACACAGTCTTTATCCAAACCAGCCTCCATTTTATTCAAATTACTTTGAGAGGTCTGATTCTGACTCAGAAGGTTACTAAAATGCTGGAAACTTGACTCTGATTTGGTACCTCTACCTCTCTTACCATACTTCAGAAGATAACGGTCCCCATCCACAATGCAACACTGATTTGGCAAAATCACCTCAGTATCATCACTCTTGATTTGACAACCTAATCTAAACTCTCCATCATCCATTTGGGAAAACTCGGGTTTGAAGTTCACTTCATGGTTATCCTGAGAGTTGCTTTCTCCAGAAACACCAGTACCACTTTCTTGAAAAAGCTTTCGTTTAGACCCACAGCGCCTGTAACTTAAGAGCTCCTTCTCATATCTGTCAACTCTATTTCGATCAGCATCGCCAGATATTGAAGCCTCCAATATGTCAATATCATGCTGGCTAGATATAGCTTCAGACGCCATGGCATTGTTTTCGATTAAATTCCATATTTTCCTAGTTTTATCTCGCTTGTAACATTTCAGTCCTCGACTTAACTCAGCCGAATCAAAACAACAATCAATGTTCCCAAGCCAAGTCATCCTTTCATTCTGTGCAATATTAGCACATCTTCCAATTTCCTGATCTTCAATGTTGTTTTTACCCAGACAGGATCTCTTATAGGATACCCCACTCCAATTCACGATACTAGAAACATCTAAATCACTCGAGTTTTTAGCCAAATCCCCACCCCTCAAATTTCTCGGTGAACTGTTAATGGCTCTGTGCAATTGAATTGCAAGTTTGGCATCATCCACAACTTCTAACGTACCACCACAACTCAAATTGTTGGTCTCCAGGCTTTCCGAATCTTCCACATTCTTCTTCCCAACCTTGGCCCTGCTTGGCGGCACCTTCTTCTCCGTCTCATGTTCTTTTCCATTCTCTTTTAACCTTCCGCTATTCTCACTCCTCCTACAAACCATAACCGAGTTCTTAAGCAACTCTGGAACCCAGCAATCGATGCAAACACTAAACCCCTCCAAACCCCCGCCCGAATAACACCAAGGCGCGCAATTACCGTAATTATTAACACAATCGCCATGAATTATGCGCTCACAAGCACTACATGTGAAAAACTCACCCGAATTCCCTGTTTCTCGGAAACAATAAGGGCACGTTTGGCCGGAGTGAACATTCCTGCGGCACTTTCTGCAGAGAAGGACGATGCGCCAGACGCTATTCAGGGGTTGCAGGCGGTCCCTAGGGTTTGTGCTGTTGATCCGGTGGCCACAGCAGTGGCAGTTGGAGTAATTGGGCTGGTCTCGTGTCCTCTTCTCCGGCGGCGGGAGGGGAGCGGCGGATGAATAGGACGCCGAATTCGGCGGGACGGTGGTCAGCCCAGGCTTGGGGTTGGATTCAAGTTTCGCATTGCCTGTAGGAAGCTTGGTGAGAAAAGGGGGCTTCGAAGAAGAAGAAGAAGGTGACATTGCCGTTCTCAATGGCAAAACCAATTTCTTCAATCTAATATCTATACCCCTTCCTTTTAGTCAAACAATAGGAAGAATATTTCAAGACAAAACAATTTCGTGAATTCAATGTAGGTGTCTATCAACGAACATAAGACATACTCCCTCCTTTTTTAAATAAATGTCGTTTTGACTTTTTTGATTCATCCATTTTGCTATGTATTTAGACATTAATAGTTAAAAAATGAAACCATTCGACATACTCAACTCACAACTAGCCATTTCGACTAAACATTAAGCTCTAGATGGGAGAGTTTGACACAAACACACAAAAATATAATAAAAATTTATCCAACACACAATAAAACAACTAAATAAATACCTATATGAAACGAAACTAGACGGTCCACCATATAAGCATGCATAATCAACAAAAATCCTCTCCAACAATTTAAACAAAGCAATGCCTTCATTGCTTACAGCAAAAAGTGCAAGTAAAGAACAATGAATCACACAACTCATTCAATGGATGCAACAAAAAAAAAAAAAGACTAAAAAGAAAAACACAGAGACACATAACAAAAACAAAAAGAAAAGAAAACAAAGAAAAAAAAATGTGTACTCGACACAATGATAAATCACCGTGTGTCCATCAATATGCCCGATAGATAAGAAGAGTCGGGTCGCTATCCCGAGAGTCCATGAGCTTACTCACTTTGTGGTCCGATAAAGCCACACGGTTGTCGAAATTGTGTCACTCGAGCGTCCAATTGATTTACACTACGTCCAGAGTAGAAGGAGTACCCACCAAAAAATACAACTGTCGATAAAATCACCTAACAATTATAACAAATCTTAAAGCAACAGATTTATGTCTTTTTGTGCAAGAAGTGATGCTTTCTATAGAATAATATAAATGAAAATAGTTATTTATACCGCGTTTACGAAACTGGACAAGTTTTTTCACACCGTTGGATATAAATAAGTTTTTATACCATTGAAATATAAGTTAATTTTTTACCCCAAAAAATGCGAAAGACATTTATATGATAATTATGCGACAGTTGTGCCAACGACATTGTGAGAAGCTAAAAATGTAAAGACATTCGCACAAGCCTTCGCACTTTTCAAAGTGAATATGTGACAATTGTGCAACTGATATGCCACAATTATGCAATTCGCGTAACCTTAGTTTTTTTTGAGTGAAAAAGTTAAATTGTTAGCTAGTGGGGAGGAGTGAAAAACTTTAATGTGTCTTCAGGGTTTAAAAGAAATTGTCCCCATTATTATATATTCCGAATAAGCCTACCAAATCAAGCTACAAAAACTATGTCAATAAACAATGTGGTTCTATAGCCTCTAACTCAATATATTTTGTCAATCACTTATTAGTTTTAAAATGAAAACAACCGATGCTTGAAGCGTTCCTGCTTATAACCATTAAAAATCCAACAAAATATAGTAATGTTTATAATAAAACAAAAGGCAAACATAATTCCCGCACTTATTTTATTGATCCCACAAATCTCCAAATCCCCAAATGCCATGTGGACTAAGGGCTTGTGCACTGCCATTATCAGTTTGAATAAAAAAAAAAAACGCAACAACATCAATTGCTATGCTTTTTTCAACACTTAAGAGGGCTCATTGGCTCCAAAAACAGCAGTGAAGTAGATGGTCCAGTCACTTAAGCTGCGAAAATAGCTTAGTAGCGACCTGTAACATAACAATTCCAGCGTAATCAGCAGAGTTAGAAATTATTCTAGACTACACAAATAAGAAAAAAACAAGAAAGATGTAAACGGGAAATCGAAGCCTACGCATTTGTCCACACAACGCCAGTAGTCAAAGTATTGACCCGTACAGTGCTTGTGCCCAGATTCATCACCTTCAATTCTTTTAAAGCATGCCTATCACCAGGATAAGACCACAAATACACGTGTCAAGTGAACTTGAGTTACATGTTGAAATTGAGTACTTCCATTTTTTATTACATAATGAAAAATGCATGCCACATTCTGTGTGAAATGCTAGCATGCACCAAAGCAAGAACATGAAAGAATACGCTGAAGTTGAGCACAGGACGAACCATTATGCAAACAGAAGTAAACAGATTCCATTGTGGAGCAGGTTTTGAGAACAAACAGAAGGCATAAAAATTCTGTTAAATATGAACATATAAAAACAGATTCCACAACCAGCAGATTACAATATAATGTTTGGCTAATGGCTATTGCCTAGTAGTAAGTAATAACTTGATGAAAGAGCAACCAACAAGCAAGTAAGCCTGATCCAGGATCATTGTTCTTTTTTGTTACAATATTCCGGAAAGAAAAATAAAAAATAAAAATTAAAAAAAAAAAATAATGGACAGACCTTGACGGGGCTCTTTTTCAAAAATGAGTACCATGTGAAAATATCATTGATAAGCACACAACTCATTGCATGTAGAGACAAAAGGCTACAGAATAGGAGAAACACAAACAAAAAGACGTAGGGGAAAAGATTCATGAGGAGAACTATGAGATACTCTGTTGTCATTTATCAAATATCAGTTTACGATACACCACAATGGTTAAGGAGAAAATTTTTGTTCAAATGAAGGGCAGTGAATTACAAGTGCAATAATTGTAATATGCATAAGTTATTTAGTATTTTAATATTTTTTATCCCAAACAAAAAGCCTCTTCCAATTCTGTTTCAACATTAATATGTGGTTTCTACAGTAGCTTGGATATCAAACATGAAACACTGAAGTTGAATCCTTCGGGTTTCGATTGACTCCTTCATTCTCAAACAACTTAGTTCAGTGTATATCACAATAGGATGCAAATCCTAGGAAGTCTTCTACAGTAGTTTGGACATCAAACAAGAAACGCTGAAGTTGAATCCTCGGGTTTCGATTGACGCCTTCATTCTCAAACAACTTAGTTCAGTGTATATCATAATAGGATGCAAATCCTAGGAAGTCTTCTACTATTGCTGACTCAAACTTCGAACAACTAAGAAGTAAAGCAAAGATTCCTTAAGAAGACAAATAAAAAATTCATAAGCCCGAGAATCGAAGAGAATTTGGCTATCTGTGACCAACCGCACATTTGTATATATATCAGAGAAAGTAACTGATACTAAATGTAACCTATGTTAAGTGGTGCAATTATTTATTTCACTGCTTGTCCGTAATTTTCATATAGTTAAGCAGACACTGTCCACATGTCTTTAGGAAAAACACTCACTAAATAGCCGGTGCACAGAGAAAAAAACACAAGAAACAGCCATGTGCACTTGGTATCGTTTGCAGGATGAGAAACTTTAAGAACAACTTTAAGAACATTGACAAGTCAAAGAGGTGCAGCCAAATAGATAGGCAGAGACCTCACAAACCACATAAAATTACACAACCATGATAAGTGGGAATCGTATAATAAAAGTTGATTCAGATTATATTTTATAAGTGAGGAAAGTGCCATTAGAAACAGATAAAAATATAGAAAAAAAAAACTAAACATCAATACAGCAATCAATATTAACCGATTAATATGTCACCTGATATTCTTTCAGTGGCCGTGTACATGGTGCCTTGCAACGGTCTTCAAGTTCTGCCTTCGGATCTACAGGCTCGTAATCAGCCCTAAACGACACAAACAACAAGTCCAGTTACACAGCTATATCCCACGATTATTTGTTGTCAAGTCACGAGAAAGCCTCAATCTGCCCAAGTGCTAACTACTTTCCCAAGAACACAATGATCAAAATTTACAAAACTTGTTCATGATTAAGGCACAAAATTTAAAATTCCATCAGATCTGACAAAGCCTCTGCAAAGACGATTAATGCTCGGCTCGGCATACCGGGTTTGCCACATTCCCAATAACTAGCAGTAAGTATAACTCAAGGAAAAACTAGCTACTGAGCATATACATGAATAAATAAGAACGAAGCCAACATAAATTAACGCTCACAAGAGATGGGTCACATCCATACCGAACGAGAATAATGAATTAGTAAATTCATACTCACATAGTATAGGAATTGAATTATCAAGCGAATAAACCTGCACAAAAATCAAACCAACAGATTAATAGAAACAGACAACAAAAAAGTCCGGCAGATTAGATCAATCAAACTGCAGAAAATGAGCACCGGCGATGAGAACATGAAATTGAACCCCAGATTTGGAGAAATCAATATTAAATCTCGAAGCAGGGAGGCAGACACAAAAAATAAAAATAAAAAAATAAACATAAAGAGCGAGAGAGAGAGAGAGAGAGAGAGAGAGAGAAATCCGATTGATTTACCGGAAGTGTAAAGTCGCCGAGGTTAGGGTGGAACTGCGAGGCGCAGATGCAAATGTTAATCTTGACTAGAGGAAAATGGGTTATGGCTTATGGGTGGGTTAGAGTAGGCATGGCCAAAACGCGCTCCAAAACACTGACTCGGCACAGACCTATACTCGTACCGGGTCAGTTGCTTGGTTGACCGGGCCGGGTCTGAGTCTGAGCTGGGTCCGTCATTTTTTTAAAAAAAAAAATATAGAAGAAGCTGGCCATTGACCCGACCCGGCCCGAGCGGGTCATGAAATTGATGATTTTGAAACGGCTCGTCTGAAATTCGGTCTGATCTGGTCCGGTCCCAGACTCGTGGTTAACGAGTTTGACCGGGCCGGGTCCGGGTCGGCGGGCCAGGCTGCCCTTGACCATGTCTAGGATAGAGGATGATTGATTGAAAATAAATTTTCACCCAATCAATTTATTTATTTACTAGTGTTAGCCCGTGTGCGATGCACAAGTAAATAATTCTAAATAATAACTATAAACTAAAAATGATAATAAACAATATTAACTAATAATTATAAGCTTAATATGATGGTAAACAATATTAACTAATAAATAATTAAGATATCGAGTTATAATGTGACATAATTTATCGTATATCAGTTGTAAACAATATAAAATTTTCTTGTATAACGCCGGCCAAATCTTCAGCGCAAGTTTCAGTTCCTTTAGAAGCGAAGCGAAATGAAGTCATAAAAAAACCTAAAATATGTATGTTTAGAATGTTAAAAACACCTAAGATATTGAATAACGTATGCAAAATATCTAAAATTTTATATATTATTACTGAAAGATGTGAAGTCGCCTAAATTATTTCTAAACAATTATATAAAGAAAACATTTCTTAGATTTTTTAAAAATCTTGCCTAAAATATATTATTCAATTTCCAGAAGATGATGATAGTATGAGTTTGAATTTTAGAATCCCCGGGAGTATTATTTTTTAGATCCGTGTACTATTCAAATTATTAATTATTTTCATTTCCTGTGAATTTCATATTGATTTTATTTTATTCTCATTCAAAGTTGATCGTCTCATTATGTTTTACCATATTTTCGTGGAGATTTAACAAAACTGATTGCATTATGGCCATTTTTCTTTACTAAACACTTCGCCCTTACCTTGCTTGTAGTCGGGATCGAACAGATCCAGTGGAGACGGGGTGGGGCCTGTAGCTCAGAGGATTAGAGCACATTTATATTATGAATTGGATATTAACCTAAAATTTATAGTGGAGTTTTTTCAAATTTTATTAATATTATTAATTTCTATAATATTTTAGATATTTTAAATATTAGTTGGACAAAGATTATATATGGAGGATATATATTATATATATATATATATATATATATATATATATATGTATATATATACATATATATATATATATATGGAGGTTAAACTTAAATATTAGTTGGACAAAGATTATATATATATATATGGAGGTTAAACTTAAATATTTTTAGACATGTTTTCTTTACAAATAGTTTAGAAAAAATTTAGGTGGCTTCAAACATTTTTCAAGAATAATATAGAATATTTAATATACTTTTTAGGGTAAATAATTTTATGCAACATGTACTATGCGCGAATTTGGATTTTGCAACCTAAAGAATATTTTGTACTATATTGCAACCTTTAATACACGGCTTAGCCTGTATCGCAACCTACGGCCATTTTCCGCTCGTTTTCCACCGGAAAAGCGAGCGTGCAAGTCGCACGCTCCATATTTGAGGGTAAATCTGACTTTGTGCATTACATTTGAAGGACAAATTTGTCATTTCAGCGTCTTAGCAGATTTATAAAACAATAAGGCGCGAATTTGGATTTCCACCCTTCTTTCTTTCTCTTCTTCACCGGCGGGTAAATAGCTTGGAGACAAACAGAGGCAATGGCTCAACTCTGCAATTGTGGGATGAATGTTGTGACGAAAACATCGTGGAGTGTTCAAAATCCAGGAAGAAGATACATTACTTGCACAAAAAATCGGGTAAGTGATTAATTAGATTAACCCTAATTTATGAATTTTGGGCAAATTCAGTGAACCCTAATTCCAAAAATTGGGCGAATTCAATAAACCCTATATTTCTTTAAATTAATATGTTTCTTTATCTGAATATTGTAGGATGATGGTGGTTGTGTATTTTTTTCGTGGATTGAACCACCTTTGTGCCCTAGGGCTCGTGAAATCATTCCCGGCCTTTTGAAACGTGCCAACAGATTTGAGAATGAAGCTCAAATTCTTGAAGTAGATGTTATGAGGTTGGAAGCTGATGTGAAGAAAACTTCAATCTGATGTGAAGAAACTTCAATCAGATTTGAAAGTGGCTGGAGCTTGTATTGAAAATGTCATGGAAGAAAAGGCCAATCATGAATTGTGTTTGAAGAGGAAAAGTGCTCGTGAGCGTTGGCTGTGGATTGTAATTCTGATATCTTGGGTGATCATATATTGCATGATGTAGTGTTTTCTAAGCTTTTATGTTTGTGGTTCTCTTTTGTATTAGGTAGTATTGATGTCTTTTGTATTTGTGGTTTTGTAATGTGTGTTGTTCAAACTCTTTTGGTTGTAATCAAACACCATTTTGGTTGTTCAAACATATACAGTGTTGATGTCTTTTTGTATCTGTTGATGTCATTTTGCATCAGTTGTTTGTAGATGACTTTCTTTAGAAATTTAGTAACATGTTTTTACATGATGTGTGAATGGTTGTGTATAACAGAAATAAGAAAACAATAGATGACCAAAAGGTTTTTACAATGGCATAACACAAAATAGAATTTGCACATTGTGTAATAGACATAATCCTTCCATTCCAACAATATTCCCAACAGGTTTTTACAATGCCAACAACCAAGTCAATAACCAAAATAGATCCAAAAACTAACCATAATATATTCAAAACCAACCATTAAATCCAAAAGCTAACACCCATTATCTGAGTTCAACAAACTTATGAACCATATCCAAAAACCAACCACAACCATTACAGTTCCAAAATCCACAGCATCTATCAAAAGAACTAAGACCTACTTATCCACTATGCTCCCACCAGTAGTAACCCAATATGTTCCCAATATCTCTGGCTCAGGCTGAGATTGCACCACCTGCTTGTTCACAACAGGTCCTTTTGTTGTTGAAAAGCTTGCACCTTGAGTTAATGGATTATGTTTCCTAGACACCTATGAATAGAATAATAAAATGATATCATTTCAACAGATTGAAACACATAGGGAAAAAATTACAAGAAAATGACTATTATTAATACCTCTAGTTTCCTCTTCAGTCCCAATGTCTTGCTCTTGTTCACAACTTTTTGGGTCCTTTTTGGCCCCAATTCCTTGGTAGGTGTAAGACCTTTGGACTGACTTCTTGTTAACCTTGTAGGTGTAGTTGCAGGTGCAGATTGAGTTTGGCTTCTTGTAAGTCTTGTGGGTGAAGGTGCAACAGAACTTTGCCCTGTGGTCTGACTCTCTTTTCTCTTTGTAGGTGTAGGTGCAAGTGCAGATTGAGTTTGGCTCTTTGTGACTTTTGTAGGTGTAGGTGCAGGTACAGATTGAGTTTGGCTCTTTGTGGCTTTTGTAGGTGTAGGTGCAGGTGCAGATTGAGTTTGGCTCTTTCTGGCTTTTGTGGGTGAAGTTGCAACAGAAATATGCCTGTCCTTTGTAATCTGACTTTCTTTTCTCCTAGTAGGTGTAGATGCAGATGCAGTTTGGGTCCTTGTGAGTCTTGAAGGTTTTGTTGCAACTCCACTAGGCCCAACTGACTGGCTTCTTGTGAGTCTTGAGGATTTGCCTTTCTCGTGATGCTCAGATAGGACTTGACTTCTGGTGAGCCTTGTATGTGTCATTGCAACAGATTCCTGTGTTTGTAAAACATCACTTGCTCTCACAGTTTCTTTCATTTTCCCCTTCACAGACAATTTATGCAATCTCAAGTTAGAAAACAAACTTCTTGAATGAATAAAATAGACCAATAATAAAAATTGTTCAACTAACAAATAAAATTACCTTCCTCACAGTAATATCCTCAATAGGGGCTGACACTTCACACACTTTGCCACTTGTTTTGGTCTTTTTCCACTTCAAAAAAAAAATTGTATAATATATGCAATTTTTTAATTAGAAAATACACTAACCACACCAATTACTATGTATAACAAAGATCATTACCTTAACCACATTGAGGTCCTCAATAGGGGCTGGTACTTCACTTTCACTCTCTCTCTGAGCTGTTTTCCTCTTCTTTCTCTTCATAAAAAACAATGTAATTCAGAAGAAAATAATATTTATAATAAAACACATAATTTTTTAACAATTTCAATTACCTTGAACACAAAATTGTCTTCATTAGAGGGTGGTATAGGATGTCCTTTAGTTGGTGCACTCTTGTCAGTTTTTAAAGGACAACATCTGATGTTGTGGGTGTCTTTCTTGCAGAGAGAACATCTCATTAATCTCCCTTTTCTACTCAGCCTTACTTGAACTTGTTTCTTGGATTTTACTGCCAAAGCCTCTTCATGTGGCTGTTTTTTTCTAGCATTTTTTTTTTTGCCTTCCAGGTAGTCTGCCAATAGTTGGTGGTTGCAGTGGTAATGCTTCTACATTTGGCCAATATTCAGGAGGTTGAAAAGTGCCTAACATCTCAGAATAAGCCTTCAAAAATGTGTCTTTGTGGTACCAGTCAACAACATAATCCCCTGATTGAGTACCCAACAAGAACATACCACTTATTGCATGCTCACAAGGGATACCTGTGAGGTCACACTTCCTACATGTGCATGACTTCTCCCCCATATGAACTCTGAATCTCCCTGAGCTTCCATCCACTTCAAACTGGTCTTCCCCATTCCAGTGACATATAAAACCCATAGACTTCTTTTTCAATTCCTCCAACAACTTCATGATTTTTGGGCACAAGTTCCCATGCAAGTGTTTTCTCATTTGATCCCTTCTCATGTAGGTCCTCTTCATCAATATAAGTCTTATTGTTTCCAACATAGAAAGAATAGGTTTACTCCTTGCTCTCAGAATGAGTGAGTTAAAATACTCAGACATGTTATTCAGCTGCATATCACACTTTGAGTGGCAACTATAGTGTGACCTTGACCACTGATTTGCTGGCTTTTTAGCCAACCATTCAAAAGCTTCTTTGCCTCTTCCTTGCAATTCTTTCATTACAGCATTAAAGTCAACAACTCTAGTTGACCTGGCTGCTCTCCACAACAAGTTTTTCAGGACTAATGCCTTAAATGAAGCCCTAAAGTTTCCATACAAGTGTTGGACACAGAACCTGTGCTCAAATCTGGCAGTAGAGTTTCAATGGCATCTACAAGCCCTTTCTGTTTCTCTGACATTATTGTCCAAAGAAATGAATTCTCAATCCCCAAATCTGCTTTCAACAGTTCAACAAACCAATGCCAAGTTTTTTTTTTTGTTTCCTTTCCAACAACAACATATGAAAAATGATACATACAGTTGTTCCCATCAACCCCAACTGCAGTTAATAGAACACCACCACAAGTGGTTTTCAAATGGCAACCATCTAAGCATATAACCTTCCTACAACCCTTCAGCAAACCTCTTTTCAAAGATCCCCAACAAATAAAAATTCTTTTAAACGGTGGCTCTCCATTTACAAGTTTGCTTTTAATTTGCACAGTGGTCCTAGGGTTGTTCTTTTTAATCTCTTCAGCATAAGACCAAAGCATAGCATATTGCTCACAATTAGACCCCACACCAATCTGAGACACATATTTTTTAGTCTGATACATTTGTCATCTATTGAAAACAATCCCTACTTCCCTTTGCATCTCTGCCATCATTGCCTCTACTGGCCATTTAGGATTATCTAAAATCTTATTTTTGTAAGTTTCAGCTATCCATTTTGGAGTAGCATGACTCACCTTTTGCTTTCTAGGACACTTATGCTTACCATTGAATGTCTTAACCTGCACAGTGTCTTCATTCTGAACTTTGGATGCATAAATGAGCCAAGGATGACTTGTTTTTGCATCTTGCTTGCACCTTATAGCTCAAGTTTTATGTAAAAGACACTTCTCTACCTTGTGCAATTGCAAAATTCCTAACTGGCTTTCTAAACATGGTCAGATCAGAAAATTTCATGCCCAATTTAAACTGTGGATTTTGCATGTCTTTTTGATGATCAAAAATTGGATGGGCACTCTAATTCTCTGCTTACCCTTGCTAGTTGCAAATTCAGCCCTATCAGGTTCCTCTCTATTTATCCCTTCCCATTCAATATCTGCATCTATATTACCCTCAAACATCTTATAATCTTCATCATACAAATCACAATCACTTTCAACAAACTCATCAGAAAAATCAGAGTCTGATCCAAAAGATTGGATTTCAAACTCACTGTCAGAATAACCCAAATTATCATCACCCAAATTATCATCATCATTTTGTTCCTAAGTCCAATTATCAATTAACTCATCTAGATTCTCCCCATCATCCCCTACAAAATCCAATGGTTCATCAACAGAAGGCAAGCAATCAGAAGGTAGACTAGCCATGTAGTCTTCCATATGTTCAACATATAAACCAACCATTCTATTATCATCAATCCAATTAACAAGATTTATGGCATCCAAATCATTTTGCAATACAAACAAAGACCGACAATCATTAACACCATTTTTACTGCAATGCACACACCTAACACTTTCTGCCCTAACTTCAGAAGCCATACAAAAAATTTCAATCAGTGAGAGCTCATCAGGGTCGCAGTAGTCAATGTGACTTACCCTCATGTGCTCACCAGTGTAGCATGTCTCACCAAGTTCCACAAATCGTCCACCATAATGAATTGAAATGGTAAAAAGTTGTGAACTTGGACCTGAAGGGGACAATAAGATTACACAAATCAATATCCTGGTCCCTTCAGATGAAAATTAAATAAAAAATTCAATAAAAAAGTAAACAAATTTATCAATTTCAAAAAAGGGACCACATTTCAGACAACATTCACATGTTCATATTTGAATAATCAATTGATTGTCACCACTTTCAAAAGAGTTGTCGCCACATTGAAAACGGGACCACATAATCACTAAACATGTTCACTGTTTCAAAATTTGGGCCAAAATCAACATAAAAACAAAAAAATTAAGAATTAGGGTTGCAAAAGTACAAACCGTAATCTGGGCAGAGTCTTCCTGGCGGTATGTTCTCATCACTGATTCGCTTTTTCCAGACCATCACAACACTGCAATCAATTTGAATTTGCGAAGTTTTTGCCCGAAAATTTGCAGAGAGAGAAGAACGTTCTTTTTGTTTTTCGCAGAGAGAGAGATATAACCCTAAAAATCGAATTTGTGATTTGAATTCCCAATTTGTGTGATATTTGGGGGAGTCCGATGGTCGCTCATCTAAAATGCCAATTTTACCCTCAAATATGGAGCGTGCGACTCGCACGCTCGCTTTTCCGGTGGAAAACGAGCGGAAAACGATCGGAGGTTGCGATATAGGCTAAGCCGTGTATTAAAGGTTGTAATATAGTACAAAATATTCTTTAGGTTGCAAAATCCAAATTCGCGCATAGTACAGGTTGCATAAAATTATTTTCTCTACTTTTTATATATGTGATGTAATATATATATGTGTGTGTGTGTGTGTGTGGAGAGAATTAAATACGAAATTAAATATTATCTCCAATTTTTGTCTTGATCTTAGTTAGATATAGAATCCCATTTTATTTGTTATAGTCTGCATTAATCTCGATTTATATTTTTAAAATTGACAAATGTGAAACTGCATGCGTACAAAGCTTTTTAGTAACAATTAGATATAAAATAAGTCCCATTTTTATTTGTAAAATTGATAAATCTGAATAAAAACGTGGAATTGGATGCTTACAATAATAATAATAATTTTAAAATCTTTTGTACTCAAATTACTTAAAAAATAATAATAATAATTTTGAAATATTCTGTACTCAAATTTAGGTACGGATCGGATGTACCGTCATAATTCTCGGTGTCATGTCAATATCTATTATATATATACACTAGGTCAATTTTCTCTAAAAAAATTTATGATGTCTGTATTTATGTTTATAATATTTTAGATACTTTTATATAATCTTTTATCATGTCATATTCTATATATATATATATATATATATATATATATATATATATATATATATATATATATATATATATATACATACATATGCATGTACACATATACATACATATTAAATTTAATTATTTTTCGGCATGTTTCATGTACAAAAAGTTTAGAAAATGTCTTTTATACATATGTGAAATTTAAATGTTTTAGACATGTTTCTTTTTCAAAATAGTTTAGAAAAGTTGTAGGTGACGTCACATCTTTTAATAATAATAATTTAAAATTTTCATGTACTTTTACATATGTTAATATAATATATTAAGTGTTTTTAATATCGTAAACATACAAGTTTTATGTTCTCTTGTACAAGCTAATTTTATATTGTTTATAAATGACTGAAATACGATAAATTATATCAGATGTTAACCCTACATTTTTAATTTATAATTATTATTTAATATTTTTTTACCCCATCTTTAATTTATAATATTTTGGTTTTCTTGCTTTTCTAAAGTTGATCAATTGTGGTTCTCCACTTATTTCACTGGGTGACTCAAACTCGAGAGCTATTTATAATTATTATTAATATTGTTTACCTGAGCATCGCACTAGCAACACACTGGTCAAATGATAATTAGAGATAAATCTATAATCACAATATCAATTTGTCAATTAGTCTCTCACTTTTTTTTCTATTGTACACTCTATACATAAATTCTCTTTACTTCAAGCTACCACTATATATATATCAATATTACATTAATATTATCATTTATTTTATTTGAAAATCATAAAATCTTGAAAAAAAAAAAACAGAGAACTGAGATCGTCCAAAAAACTCGCCCACCCCACAAATTCACGTGCATCTGCGTCGCCGACCATCGTCTCAAAAAATAAAGTCATCTTCGTGAAGCTAGGCCAGCCACATCTATGAAGCTTTCCGCCATCTCCATTGTCGGCCATCGTCTCTGACCAAACTCCTCGACTTCGTCTGCCCGTCATGTAACAAATAGCCAAGAAATCCACCTTCATTTAGCCAAAAGAAAGACTGCTTCTTACGAACCCATCGGGTAGGCAGCGTGTGGAATGGGCGAGAGCGGACCTTTGTGGATATAATATCCAAGGGCTCAAAAACATAATAATACCCATTCAAAAAAACCATTTTCCTCTACCTCGACGACAAAAAGTAAGGTAAGCATTTTCGGTTAGAATTTTAAGGTTTTTTTTTTTTTTTTTACAATTGATTTTGTTCTAGAATTCAAAAATTTTGAGAATTTGAGATTTGATTATCTATTTGGTAGTAATGAACTTCAAATTTGATTTATTTTTCACCAATTACGAATTTTATGGATAAATTATGGCTCTTTGCATGATCTGAGGTTCATCATTATTTTAGATTTGGAAATCTTTGTGAATTAGGGCTCTTTATGAATCAAGGCTCTATGAATTCCATCATTATAGATATGGAGAAATTTAATCATTTTAAAAATATATGAGTTCTTGAAAGAAATGGACTTAAGAGATAAGATTGGGTGTTGTCTGTTGAAAAATTTAACGAGTACTAGGAGTTCAGTTTGGGAACTCAGTGACACATCATTGATGATGCGTTGTGGTTTATCTGAAGTGGTTGTAAGAAGTGGTTGCTACAGTTTTTGTTGGAAAAAATTGTGTTGTGTTTATTTTGTTGTGTTCTTGTATCTTGTTGTTCGTATAGGCTTTGTTTTGATCTGTTCTTTGGGTAGTTGGTTTTGTATAAATTGTTCAGTCTTTCCTTTTGTTTAGTCCGTTGTTTTTGTTAATTCCGCTAGGGTGGTTTGTGTTAATCATTGGCAGCTTATGTATGTTTAAAAATTTGTTTTGCTTTATATTTTTGTAATAGGGAAATGAACTTAGATCGAGATATGTGCCTTTATATTTCAAAGATGTCATGGACAAGATTATTGTTGTTATTTCAGACACAAACAATTACATATAAGACACACAAGAATGCATATGTTGGTGGAGTCTAACTTTGATCATGCTGAATTTTGCATAACCATGGGATTGAGACGGAGCGGGCTAAGTGTATATTCAGATCTTGGGTGGGAGTCGAAAGCTTTGTTTGAAGATTGGGGTCGGCTAGACCGTAAGCTTTTGAATAGAAATGATATTTTAGGTTTGATAGGGAAGTCTGATGTGGATGAAAGTCGTGTAGGCGACTTCATTGGGATGTTCAATCTTCTCTTGTTTAGTTGCATTTTATTTCCATGTTCTAGTTATCTCATTCCTTATATATATGGTGTGTTGTTGATTATACATATGTGTCATGATTCATCAGATTGGTGATGTCCTCAAAATGACTTCACAAGGATTATTATGTAAACCCTGCAGATGGATTTTATGCGGCAACATAATAAAGTTGAGTGGTACTAGTTTCAGAATAAAAATTGTTAACTAATTAAATTTTCAGTAATTTAATTAGTTAACGAATATTTAATCTATACTTATATAATAAGGTATTCTATCTACCAAATTTAGTAGGTTGAAAATTCAACGTAATTAATGCACTGTTATTTCTATCTAGAATTTTATTTAAGTGTCTTGTATCCCATAAAATCGGTTTAAGAAAAAAAATCCCATAACATCCGACAAGTAAAAAAAAAGTACGTAAAATTTTTACTAAAATAAAAAAGACTTTATTTATTTGTCTTCTTCCATAATAACATTGATTTGATCAAAACAAATCCCATAAAATCGGTGAAAGTAAAAAATTGTACGTAAAGTCTATCTATACTAAAAAAAGGCAGATTCAAAATTCTTTATCTAATTTCTGTTTAAAACATTTTATTTAATATTTATTTTAATGAAATATTGGATAGGATTGTTGGATCTGAGTCAATTTTGAAATCGCGTTCTTTGGCATGAGAGGATTATCCGCATTCTATATCTGTCTAAAGCATATTATTTAATATTATTTAATTAATTTATTTAATTTTTAATTTTTTTATCCATGACATCAGTTTTGTCAAAAAAATTGAACAAACAAAAAAAAGGCATGGGATTAATTACCTTCGACTTACAAAAAAATTATGGGCGGACGTAAATACTTAACAATACTGTTTCAAGTCTTTAAATAATACTATTACTATGCTGTTGAAATATAATTTGTTTTATGGGTGACGTAAATATGTTGTTTAAAGTTCCCTAAAACAAATTTTTAAAAACTATGTTGTTTAAGTTCCTTAAATATTAATATATTTAAAGTATACCCATGTTGTAATATATTAAAGTCAAAACAATTGAATTATCTAATTTTGAATTATCTAAATTAATTAATTTAAATGTTTAATCCCATTAAATCTTCAATCCATGGAGTATTTTTACTAATCCCGTGAGCATGTTGTTTTGTTATTGTAATCAATTTATACACTATTTTACTAATAAATTATATAATATCTATGTACAATGAGGTCTTTAATAATATATGATTGTGTCTTTGTCGAATATTATTTTATTGTATAATTTTCCTGCGTATTATAAAACTTTTATTGAATATTGCATCTTATAATATAATATTCCTCAAATAAATATATCCCGTGTCTCGCACAGGTCCCGTACTATATATATCCCGTATACTTTTTTTAATTAATTTATATAATTATAAGGTTGGATAAATAACCTTAAAATTGTGCACCATGTGGGCTATGTACTAGGATTAGGGAAGGTAGTGCAATAATGACTTTTAATTTTACTTCCGTGTTAACCCAAAACTTAGTATACCTAAACTTACCAAATTACCTAACTTTAGTACCTAGTTGAGCTCCCCATTGTCCCAATAAATACACCAAATTAGAACTCATTTTCACTTATGGAACATGCACCCAAAGAAAATTCAATTACACTGCCTGATTTTGTGGTGTTGTGTTACAATGAGGTCCAACTTATGTGGATTATCCATTAAAATATTGTTTCTATTATATATTTTCAAATTTTAATTTCTTTTCAAACTAAAAACATATTTTTTTTTTTTTTATAAATGTAGCTCATGTGGATTAATATCATCACTAAGGTTAGATATTTAAGATTGTTTACGATAAGTATTTAAAATATAAATTACAAATGAATAGTATTTTAGTGAACATAATATCTTTAAATATAAAGTTAATTGATAATTAATTTATTTGATATATCATATACGAAAATAAAGTAGAAATAAACAAGTTCATTTTAAAATATCCATACATAATAAAAAAGGGAAAAAAATGAAAATGAAAAGGCAAAAAAAAAAAAAAATATTAATGTTAAATACAGAAAAATCTTAAAATGAAATAAAAAGAAAATTAAAAAAATTGTGGAAAGAAATTTTTTCTTTTAGTAATAAATAACTTTTTGAAATAAAAAAAAAAAAAAATTGTGGATAGAAATTTTTTTCTTTTAGTAATATATAACTTTTGTAGGAAAAATATAGTGTATTTTCAATTTAACTTAACACCATTTAGTACAAAAGTAGATTACATAAGAAAGTATGTCAACATTTCTATCATCATATACCCAAAAAAAAAAAAAAAAGGTTCTATATGTTCATACCGATATTTTTATCATTAGATCATACATATTCATTTAATTAATAGTGAAAAATTAGTGTAAGACATGGGGTTGAATATTCCATACACACCCATATTCATAAGAGATGTTTTCATTATAAGATGGACACTTTTTTTTTATTTTAGCTCGAAATTTTAACATTTTATTGTTTTAGTGTTTTAAATTATAACTTCCACTTTATTTAAAGTGGACATTCTCATATACTACTCTCAAACAGTAGAAACTTTTATACAATTGGGAAAAAATTCAATTTTGGTCCGTGTACTTGTCTAAATTCATTTTTTGGTATACTAACTTTTCTTTCATCAATAATAGTACGTTATGTTATAGTTTGTATCATTTTTGGGGTATTACTGTCAAAAACAGTACGTTAGGTTGCAATTTGTATTATTTTTAGAACATTACTCGTCAAAAACAACACGTTATGTTGCAATTTGTATAATTTTTAGGACATTAATCCCAAAAATAATGAACTATTTTCGCGATAATGTTCCAATAGTGATACAAACTGCAACATAACGTACTATTATTGATGAGGAGAAAATTAAAGTATCAAAAAAGAACTTCAGACAAGTAAACGGATTAAAATTAAATTTTCCTTAATTCATTAAGCTCTCTCTCCCCCCACATTTTATTCCAGAAGAAACATTTTATTTTACACTATTTATTATACATGCATAGAACAAACTGCATGCAAGAATTTCGGATAAGACAGATTCTTGCTTGTTCTTGAATATTGACCCTCCCTCCCTCTCTCTCTCTCTCTCTCTCTCTCTCTCTCTCTCTCTCTCTCTCTCTCTCTCTCTCTCTCTCTCTCTCTTAAACGTTCTCCTCTTTTGCCGTGGGCTCAATTTCATATATTAAATTTGATTTTTAAGTTGGAAATAAAAAACATTAATGGGTTCACTGGAAAATATACGCCACCATCTTCACGGGCTGAAGCCAACGCTGTTAATGATCTGCGTTCAGACAATATTCGCGGTGGTCAACATCGGCTACAAGCTGTCGGCCAACGACGGCATGCGCCTCGCCGTCCTGGTGGGATACAGATTTTTGTTTGGCGCTGCTTTTATCGTTCCCCTTGCAATTTTTCTTGAGAGGTCCTTTCCTATGATTATTTTGTGGTAAAATTGCAATTTTAGTCCTGTTGGTTTGATCCAGTAGCGTTTTTAGTCCTAAGAATTAAACATTTTGCTATTTGGTCCTGTGATTTTAAAATTCGACGCAGTTTCAGTCCTTTGGGACTGAAATGCAACAAAATCTAAAACTACAGGACTTAAATTGCTAATAAAAAATATTTTGGATAATTTTTTGAATACTAATTTTAAGTCCTGTAATTTTATATTTTGTTGCAATTTCAATCATTTGGGACTGAAATTGCAGCAAAATACTATATTGCAAGACCAAAAGAAAAAAAAAAGTTAAAATCTTGGGACTAAAAATGCTGCGGCATTAAACCAGTAGGACTAAAAATGCAATTTTATCTTATTGTAAATACATATTTTAACATAGAATAAATATATTAATTGATAAACATATTATTTCGAGGAGTCACTATTATAATTTTATTTTGCGTGCAGGTCTGAAAATGTTTTTCATATTTTGATATTTCAGGAAAAAGAGACCAAAGTTGACGTGGAAAATAGTCTTCTACGGATTTCTTTGTGGTTTATTCGGGTAAGCTTGTGAAATACAGTTGAAAATTTTAAGCTTTTTTGTTGTTACCCGTTGCAATCAGTGACCGACAATTAAGTGTTCCGTTTAGCTTCTTTTTGTTTCATAAAAGAATGTGATACATTTAGCAAACTCAAAGGATGTGAGTATCTATTTCTGGATTGAGAAAAAGAACGCGGTTTGTAACCGTTAGATAATTTATTCCTAATAGGGTTTGTAATCGTTAGACAATCTATTCCCGGCGATTACAAGATGATTTAACGATTACAAATTCAGACGGAATGATTTCGTAACAAGACCGTAGTATTTTCCTCATTTTCATTTGTACTTTGTGAAATTTACTTGAGCTCACTTGGTGAGTGGTAATATTTTAAACTATGTTGAGAAAATTGTGAACTAAAGGAGTAATGCTGATTAAAATTAAAGTTAATGTGACGTGAAAATAATAAAATATTAATAATGTTTTTTGTTGGAAAAATTTAATATATAATAAAATAATAAAACATCAATAAAAGAATATTAAAACATTTATGATAGAATTAGTAGTTATTACATGAGCGGATGAATAGTGTGTTTGCAGGAAAATATATATAGCTTTTAATTTTTAATTTTGTTGGTGGGAATTATAGAGGAAAAAAGTGAGATATGATGAATGGTATTTTCTGTATTTTTTTTTTTCTTTTTATGTTCCAATGAAATAAATTTTGACTGAATAAAAGAAAAAATGATTTTTTTTTTATTTTTTTTAATTTTGCAAATAAATGAATTTCATGACTACTATAATCAATTCAAGAGCTTTGCCGCCTTTGTGGTCCTACCCGACTCGATTCCGAATTAGTCGGTTCCCCTGTAGATCTGGAAACCGGAAGGTCCATGTACCAAAAAAAAAAAAAGTCATGACAATAAATTTTGTTGGTGGACTAATTTTCAGGGGATCACTTGGGCAAAATCTATATTTGAAAAGCCTTGCAATGACCTCTGCAACTTTTGCCTCTGCCATGACCAATCTTATTCCAGCCATCACATTCTTGGTAGCCATTTCATTGAGGTAATCAAAGGCCACAATTCATCAAAATAATCTTAACTATTTTTCACATTACACATACATAAATGTTAAAATGCTACGGTCCCGTTACAGCGACCATTCTGTCGGGGTTTGTAACCGTTCGATCAATTATCATCGACGGTTACATGATGATCTAATGGTGGTTACAAACTCTGACAGAATAGTTCTGTAACGGGACTGTAGCATCTCCCAATGTTCTATCTTTTTTTATTTCTTTTATTTTTTCCAGATTAGAAAGACTGGGCTGGAGCACATCCGCAGGTAAAGCCAAAGTTGTTGGCACGATAATGGGCATAGGTGGAGCAATGCTCCTCACATTCTACAAAGGGCCCGAGTTAAACCTTTGGGACACCCACATAAACCTTCTAGAAACTACCACGACTCATCGTCGCCAAGCAGGCGGCCAAACACCGAGCCAACCGGGTGGCCACAATCTTGCCCTAGGTGCCGTTTTGGCCTTGGCCAGTTGTGTATGTTACTCGTTATGGTTGATCGTCCAGGTACCTTAGCCCAAAAAGAAGTTGAGATAAACAAAGAAAGGAAAAACACTTACTCCAACGTGAAATTTTGTTCTTTTCATGGTGAGCAGGCTAAGGCCTCTGAGAAATATCCATGCCCGTACTCCATAACGGCTATGATGACCATATGGGGCACGATACAGAGCATGGGATTCGCGGCGTGCACCGAGAAGGATTGGAGCAATTGGGCTTTGGGTTGGAATATCAGGCTTCTCACAGTGGCTTTTGCTGTAGGTTCCTAACTTAATCACAAGAACCTTGATATATTCTTAATGAATAACATGGTTTATTTACTTCTCGCAGGGCGTATTGGGTTCGGGAGTGATGTTTACATTTGTGGCGTGGTGCGTGAGGATGAGAGGGCCGCTGTTTGTCTCGATATTTAACCCTCTGCTCCTTGTGTTGGTAGCCATTGCAGGATCTTTGCTTCTGGAGGAGAAGCTCCACTTGGGAATGTATGTACTATACATAAGGGAAATGTTACGGTCCCATAGAACCATTTCGTCAGGGTTTGTAACCGTTAGATCGTCATATAACCGTCAGAGATAGTTGATCTAATGGTTACAAACCCGACGGAATGATTCCGTATTCCTTTTTATTTATCCTTCATAACGATTGATAATTATGAATAATTATTGTTGTCTAAAATGATGGCAGGGTGTTAGGAGGTATTGTGATAATTGTGGGGCTTTACACAGTATTGTGGGGAAAAGGGAAGGAACTAAAGAAGATGTCTCAATTGATGCCTGAAAATCAGGTGAGCCAAGCACACACCGGCGGGTTGCCGGAGCCGCCGTTAGAGTTGCAGCAAAGTGGAAGTGGCAGTAGCAACGGCCGTGGAAGTAGCAGAAAGGGGGAGGAGGAGGAAATTAGAGACGATGAGAGGAGGAATTCTGAAGCAAGCTCTCATGAAGTTTTAGGTGGGCTTTACATTTATCCTTGACTAACAATTTTTTTATTTTTAATTGGATAAATTGTTTATATTTTCTTTATTTTTAACCCTCTATGGGTAATTGGACTATATTGATGTGGAAGAATTTATCAAGACATGTATATTGTACAACATTATTTTTTTCCTTTTTTTTTTTTTTTTTTTTTTTTTTTTTTTTTTTTTTTTTTTTTTTTTGTAAATGGGAAAAGTAGAAAAGAGATGAATCATGAAATGATAAAATATTGAGTAATTGTTTGGTAGGTCAACCCACATATAGGCCCCGGATGGTACCGGTCAACAAGCAACCTAGTCAAATTCGGTTAAAACATGATCCAGATTAAGATTTTAGAGCATCTCCAATGCATAAATGTTGTTATCAAATAAATTTTGATAAATGTCAATTATTTAGATAGAACCACATAAGATATTTATTAAGTTCAAAACTTTAAATCTAAAAAATTATTTATAATGCCCAATGTGATCAAACATAATATTGTCCATTTGGTAAAAAAAAAAAAAAAAAAAAACGTTTATAAATAAGAAACGAAAACAATTAAATAATTTAGATATTTTCAAAATGGTAATAATATTTTTCTCTCATCTCTCAATTGGTTGATTGGAATGTGAAAGAGAATGTGGATGAACCACATTCTTTTCTACATTGTGGACATTAATTATGTACATCTCATCACTATATTTGCCTGCATTGTACAATTAAAAGTGGAGACAATGTTAAATTAGTCAATATAAATTGTAATTTCTAACAACTAAATTGTACCATTGGAGATGCTCTTAAATGAGCCGAGCCAAGTCGAGGATTGACCTTATCGAGCAAGATTGAATTTTTTTTAGCTGCTCGAGCTCGACTCGATACGAAATACAATAGCTCGAGCTCGGATCGAGTTCGGCTCGAAAATTTTTAAGTGAAATTATCATTGAACACTTTGTTATATTATTTAAATATATGTATAAGGAGTATTTTAGTAATTTAATATATATCGAGTCGCACGACGAGCCATTCGACAATGCAAATAATGGAATCGAGCTCGACTCGAGTTCGGTCAAACTCGAACTCGACTCGAGCGCTCGCGAGCGGCTTGCGAGCCGCTCGACTCGTTTGTAGCCCTAATCCAGATTGACCAGTTGGGTCAACCTAGTTTGTCCCAATCAAATTATTTATTATCATTTTCTTTTGATTTTTAAAGTACATTTTTATTTTAAAAATGTCAGTATGTCTATATATTTATGTGTAATATTATTTTATGTATGTCTATAATATATACAAAATACAATATTATTAATACTTTAAGGTATAATATAATTTTCGTGATTTTTATGTATAGTTATCTATCTTTATCTATACTATGCTATATATATACTATTATAAAAGGACGAGTGATTTTGTAATAATATGAGCTGTCTAAAAAATCCTTACTTTGACATATATTTAATGACAAATTAATAATACAATAATATTCATCTTGTATTATATTTTATGAACTGTCTAAAAAACTCTTACCTTGACATATATTGAATAGCAAATTAGTAATATAATAATATTCATCTTATATTATATTTTAAATTAACATATATTTAATTTACATATATCAAAGATGTTCTATATAATAGATGATGCTTAGAAGTACTAATATATCTAGAAATATTTATAAATATTTTGAATACCACATAAGATTTAATATGTCACATGAAAATAGAAAAAGACAATTCTTAGACCATTTAGAGCAGCTTCAATAGGTTGTTGATTGTAGAAATGTGGAAGAAGTTCACTAAAAAAATGTTTCCAACTATGAATGTCTAGATTCTATCCATAATGGCATGGTAAGAGAGAGAAGGAATAAAATTCAAAACTCCTTCGACATGTAGAAGTCATCTTAGACTAGTCATATTTTCTAAGTTGAATAAAAAAACTATTTGAGACTTTTTATTTGTTTGAACATCTATTTTTTTCACGTGGATGAGAGACGAAAAAATTAGAGATTTAGTCCTTTAAGTGGCGTCGATTTGAGGTTTAGTCCTTTAACTAACCAACTTTTAGAAAAGGTCCTGTAAGTCGCAAAATACCTGAGATTTCCATTATTTACATGCTTACCAATGGAGATGCTCTTATAGATGCTTCCCATCTATTCCCTTTTATCCTTTCCAAGTGGACCCCACCATGTTCAAAATTGGTCAGCTCTTTGTGGGAGTGGACTTAATCCGGATTTCCATTATTTACATATAAAAAACAATCATATCTAAATCACCAAAGTGTTTAAGGAGAAATAACCAAAAAAAAAA
>CACSLK010027831.1:13987495-14032101 GCA_902706635.1 Striga hermonthica
TTTTTTTTTTTTTTTGATAAAAAAAGGAAATAAACACGATGAAATAGTGTAGTGAGGTTAGTACAATGGGCCACCAAACAATGGCAAAAGTTTGTATACCGTCTCGTTGTGCAAAAATGGACCACAAGTATGTATTTTCCGCTCCCCATTATTTATTTATCCTTTCCTAAGTGGACCCAACCATGTTCAAAATTGGTGAGCTCATTTTGGGAGTTGGATAGTCGGCACTATTTAATTATTACCAAAGTGCTTAAAGAGAAAATAAAATAAAGTAAAACTGAAGAAACAATGGAGAAGAAGATGGTAATTATAGCTTTGAGCATGATTCTGTTGATAATTTCAGGCAACTCTGCCGGCGTTACGTTGGGTCCCGGCGACTGTCTCGACGGCTGTTCCACTGCCTGTGTTAACTCTAACAGTACATTTGCCTTTCTTTTCTTTTTTCACTTACATGTTTGATTGATTCCACAGTTTTCTCTACTTACTTGTTGTGTTTTGGCTTGTTTTGTACTTAAAAAAGAATGTTATTTTGATTGTGTAGCTAGACTAATGGCTCGGTGCGAGCGGAAGTGCCAGATAAGGTGCAGCCCAGGTATTCTTTTTTTCTTTTAATTTTAATTTTATTTTTAATTTCTGTAAAAAAAAAAAAAAAAAAAAAAAAAAAAAAAAAAAAAATCCTATGTTCTTATTAATTGGGGGAAGATGCTATGGTTTCCTTACAGAATCATTCTATCGGAGTTTGTAACTATTAGATCAGCTATCTCCGACGGTTACATGACGATCTAACTGTTGCAAACTCTAAAGAAATGGTTCCGTAACGAGACCGTAGCGTTTCCATGAATTGGGTACTTCAACTTTTGAGATGGACTTTTAGTTGTTGAATCTTCAATTCACGTATGGTTTATGGCTGCTGGCAGGACTTGAAGAAGCTAATAGGCAGATGAAAATTGATCCTTTGGTCAATTGAAGGATAAAAAAAAAATATATTTCACTGGCCAAATCAGTGAAAACTATATGTGTTGCATTATTACGGAATAAGAAAGCTATATCTGCTGCGGGTCTTCAATTGTTGCTTATTAGTGTCTTTTTTACAAGGAATAAGGATATGCTTGTGAAGCAATATTTAGTTTGTTACCGTGATTTTGGTACATTCCCAGTTACAATTTGGTTTGGTAACCAATTTTAGTACATTGTTTTCTGTTTTGTTTTTGTTATTTTTGGATCGGTTGTTTACTGAATATAGTTATTATGGACTGTAGCAATCTCGATAATCTGCGGTAATTTGAGAAAGTGTTGAGGTTATAAAATTATATAGGAGGATTTACAAGACGGGTAAAAATATGCAAGCATTCGGCGGCCAGATGGCCGAAGTGAGCGGACTTCACAAAAAGAGCCTAGATACTACAGCTCACCCACAAGAAACAAAAAACACAAACTTTCCGCATGGGAGAACAGAACTCTCACAAGCAGGGACGAATCTAAAAATTAAGAGTAGACTGTGCTAGAATTTTTAAAACTAATTTTCAAAAAAAAAGTACATAATACTTTTTCTTTAATATTCACTTAAGTTGTGCACGACAAGTTCTAAAAAAACTATTATGCTCATTTTGCATCGTATTTGACGTGCTTTCACTAGTTTGACGTCGATCTCGTTTTCTAAAGAAAGATGATATCAACGGCCAACGGGGTTTTTCCTTTCTTTGTCGAGGTTGGTGCTCTATGTAATGAATTTCTAAAAATTGCACAATGCAAATGAATAGATTTTTCATATGACATAGTTATTAGCAAAATGAAATGCCTATACGTCGTAAATTTGTATCCAGCTATGATATACAACAACCACACTAGAGGATAAGAGATTAAAAAAATAAACACACACACACACAATTACTACTTTATACACAATCAACAAACCAACAATTCCAACTAAGATCCTAGCAATAACTATTATATTAAAACTCAATAGCTCAACTAAAATGAGAAGATAGACAAAGATAATTAGACAAATAAAATAAATATGTAATAGGATGTTTAAAAATATAACTTGAAGAAATTAAACCATTTTCATGAAAGTGGCTCTTTCTTGTTGAATAGATTTTTTTTTTTTATTTTTTTTTTATTTTTTTGCCTCCTAAATTCATTGTTTTGGTGTTCAGAGGAGGGGCATGACAGTGGCTAATTTATTTGATTGGAGTTTGATGTGTAGTGGTGTTTTTTAGGGTCAACAATATATAATATTTTATTAGAATGGTGTTAGTAGTATTTTGACTTAATAGATAAGTGAATTATTTTGGTAGGTTAGTAAGTCAGTTTATTGAATTGGGCTAGAAATATAATTTTCTTTTTAAAAAATAATATCTATTAAAAAAAGTAACAGGCCTGGGCTGAAGCCCAGCCTAGGCCATAGTTAGATTCGTCCATGCTCACAAGTGGAAAACAGAACTCCCACAAGTGGAAAACAAAACTCACAAAAGGGAGAATCGAAACCCAACACTACAACACAGAAAAACACCACACAGAAGAAACACAAAACAAGAACACCACAAATAAAAACACGCCTAATATTAGACTATACTAAAGCTCTGCTCCACGATAGGCTAATAGAACCACAACTTCACCACTCGAACCAAAGCCCGGGAGGAATACCCCACGAGAGAGGGCAAAGTAACCGGCAAACACGGCAACGAGAAGGACCCAAATGTCATAAGACTCGTATCGGACCGTCAATACCTCTTCTCTCCATAGAGACACCATTGTCAGGCCAACACCAAGAGTCCACGCTACTCTCGGCCCCCACACAATCCGGCGAGCTCGCCACTACCGCCTCGCCGGAGAACCCCACTCTCCAATCCGGCGAGCTGGTCACCACCGCCCCCGCCGGAGAACCCACTCTCCTCGCACCACGGAGAAGCAGGCAATGGGAACCAAGACTACGGCAAACCGCACCCCATCCACCGCTACACGGCGAAGATGCCGGTCGCCAAGCCACCACCGAGACAAAAAGCAATACAATGTGGATTTGATCATAGTTCAACGGTAGTATTTACTATCAATTAAAATGATTTGTTAAAGAAAAAACTAACAGATAATGTCGATAACTTGGGGTGCGATCATGCCAGCACTGATCCACCAGATCCCATCAGAACTCTGTTTATTGTGTTTCTGTCATTATTTTTGTGTGTTTTGTGTGCTTTATTTTATAGTTTTAGGCTCGTTTTAGTGTCGACCGGTCCATTTTATCGTGTTTTGTGTATTTTTGTTATTGTATAGTATTTTCGTATTTTTATGCGTTTCTCTTTTGTTTTGGTGTTGAATAGGTCCAACTTGGCGAGAACGAGGAGACGAGCCGTCCGAGACGACCGTGCCATCCAACCGGAAATCCGCCCAAGCCATACCGAGACGAAGAGAATTCA
Organism: Striga hermonthica; assembly: GCA_902706635.1. NCBI lineage: Eukaryota > Viridiplantae > Streptophyta > Magnoliopsida > Lamiales > Orobanchaceae > Striga > Striga hermonthica. The sequence continues at coordinate 13,990,909 of CACSLK010027831.1, forward strand.
ATTAGGAGAATATGGGTCAAAGTTTCGTGCGAATTGGAGCTGTATGCGAGAAGTTAGAGCAAATCGAGCACAAGAGGTCATGGGACCATTTCCAGCCCGCGAAAACGATTTCGCGCCCGTGAAAAGCCTCTAACCCGCGAGTTCGGCTAGAGCATGTCCAGAGGAGAAATTTCGAGCCCGCGAAAATGAAGCCCTATCCCGCGAGTTGCCTCTAACCCGCGAGTTCCCAGCTGTGATGCTCTCTTGCCCGCGAATTCGTCCTCCTCTACCCGCGAGTTTGTCTTTCGAGCCAGCGAACAAGCTCTACGTCGCGAGTTTTCGCCCTTGCTCGTGAAACACCTCCCAAGCCGCGAGTTTCTCATTGCATGTCCGCGAAAATCACCTTCTAGCTTGCGAGTTCGCCTTACCCTGCGAGTATTTTCATTTAATGTGTGTGTTTTGGTGTGTGTTTTGCCTAGTAGTATAAATGCATTTTATGCTTTGTATTTTGAGGATCCAACTTTCATTTTTCACTTTTTCTCTTTGGGAAATTAGTTTATGTTTTATTTTTGCTCTCTAGATTAGGACCTTATGCTATTTTTCGGGAGATTTTCCGGCGACTTCGGTTTCTTTAAAGTTTCGAGCTTTTGACTATGTTTTTCATCGTCTACGCAATGGAAGAATGAGTATTTAGTTTTAAAGCTCTTTACTTCGGTTTTTGCTCCGTTTTTACTAATAATGTTCATCAGGGTAAATTTGGATTTGATTGATGATGAAGGAAATGCTTGTATTTGATTGCTTGCTTGAGTAGATAGAGTCGTTAATTGCTTGTAGATCTCGGTTAGACGATTAGGGTTAGCAATCTAATGCTCGTAGCTCATTTATTCAGTATGTCGATTGATTATCATCACGTTATGGTTATGGCATGAGACTCGGTGATCTAGTTTGCTAATTGCTCGTCATTTGATCTTGCTTTTAATTAATTACTAGTTTTTAAGTGCTCGATTAGTGTTAATCAACCATCCAATCAATTGCTTAGAATGTTTAGGATTTTATTTTCCCTTTTTGTGATTTGGACGATCATTTAGTAGATAAAGCTCCGAATAGCCTTTCTTCGAGATCGACCCGAGTCGGGTAACTCGGTTATCCCTTGCCCATCAATTCTATACTAAACAAACTCCAAAGTTAAGCATGCGGGCGAGAGTAGTACTAGGATGGGTGACACCTTGGAAAGTCCTCCGTTGCACCCTTTGAAAAAAAAAAAAATATCAGATAACTTGAAAAATAAACTTGACATATAGAAACAATGTTTTTCATTTGCAATGCCACATAGAAATGTTATGCTTTTCGCTAAAGAGAAATCCATAGGTGTGAATCCTATGAATTTTGTTTTCCAACTTTGTACGAAGTCTTTTGACGTAGAACCATGTTATGAAATTGAGACTTAATGTTGCTACTTTAATATGTCCTCCAAGAGATATGATCGATACAGTTCGACGGAGCATGTTAGGAAAGCAACTAAGTTGAGATGAAGTTTCATTAGTGTCTAAAAAAATAATTGATTCAAATTCACCACATTACCCGGGAGGTTATATTTGAATATAACCATATTGTGTGTATAGCATATAGGGACAGTTTATGCGATAGGTGATTTTTGAACAGTTAGAGGTTGTCGTGAGTATGAAAATGTTATGTTAGTTAGATGGTGACTTAATATAAATTTGTTATTGTTGCTTTTGGTCGCACGCTCTATTATCCGTATGAGGCAAGAAATTTGCTAATAAAGTTTTTCGTTGTAGTCCCGACCTAAGTGGCTGAGTGGGAGTGTTGTTTGTAATTAATTCTATCAATTTAATTAATTAAATACCCCTTAATGACATTGTTAATAATCCCATTAAGTACCTACATTATGGAGTGTTATGGAGTTAAATCTCCATTAAGTTTGTCTCTTCGGAAGACAACTGTATAAATGGATGCTTTGTGCATCTTAAAAAGGGGAAATTTTATTGGAAGACCTATCTTTTATTAGTAACTGTATTAATGTAAGGCCTGAATTTTATACTTTGTCAACCAAGGCTTACATTTTATGTTCTTCTCACTTTAAGGCTTATTTTTTAGTTAACTTTCCATAATAAGACCCAACCAACTTTACTTTTTCATAAAAATATGTAAAACAACTATTGTGTGAATAAATGTATTATTATTATTATTATTATTATTATTATTATTATTATTATTATTATTATTATTATTATTATTACTTTGTAATTGATATTTTACATACTTATAATAAAAAATAATAAATATCTTGAGTAAAATTATTTTAATAAAAAATGGAACTATATAAATTACAATGATACAAAATTTTAATATTAATTATTGTTTAAAATTGACAATTTAAATCATATGCAATTGAAGTACTATTTTTATTAATAATCTAATATCTAATAAAATTAAAAAATAATATTTGAATAATATTGCTTTCATTTTAGTTTTTCAGGATTTTAACTTTTCTTTTTGGAAGCAAAAGTTGATATTATGTCATTGCTTGTTGAAAATGATATATTTTTGTAGATTGCATTTTTATATGATTTTTTAGTTTTATTACATATTAATATTATTAATAAAAATAATAGTTTCATTAAATATGTTTTGAATTCACTTATCATCTTTTTAAATTATTCACGATTAAACTTTTGCATAAATATAATTTATATAGTTTCTCTTTATTATTAAGTAAATATTACTAAAGATATTTATTATAAGAATGTAAACTATAAACTAAATAGAAATTATTTTTGTTCACATTACTTTATTAAATAAAGTTAATTGGTTCACATATTTATATCAAAATATAAAGTTAATTGAGCATTTCACTGGAAAGTTAACTAAAAAGTGAGTCTTAAATTGAGAATAACCTAAAATATAGGTCTTCTATTGAAAAGGAATAAAATTCAAGCCTTAAATTGGCACGATATTAAAAAGATGAGCCTTCTCATGGAACTTCCCCTCTTAAAAATGGGGTCAAGAGTCACAAATAACATTGGGGAATTTAGAAAAAAATATGTACAAGAGACTAGAGTTGAAAAAAAAATGAACGCTGAGGAAAACCCTATTGCCGCCCTAAATCCGGTCACGGCCACTTTCGACCCTGGGGTCGTCCCGCTGGCGACCGGTACTGAGATGGAATTTCCGTCACTATCTGCGACCAACTACCAAGCATCTAAACGCCTGCGTACCCGGAAGAGAATGAACGAATCCCTCGATTTTCACAGTACCCAGCAAGTGGAACATCCAGCTTCTCCGCCGTTGAAATGGACATTTCGCGATATGCTGAACAGGCAGAGAAACCATGTGTAGATGGATCTAGAAGCCGAGGAAGCCGAGGAGGGGAATGACGACGGAGAGAAGGAGGTATCAGTGGATTTCTCCCCACCTGTCCCGGATGTTAAAATCACCCAAAGATTCATTGATCGACTCAGTCAGGAATGGAAGAACGCGGTAGTGATCAAACCTTTCGATGACACCATTTCAATGGCATCCCTCTACAATCGATTGACCAAGTTATGGTCGTTCATGGCAGGATGCAACATGATGGACCTTGAAAACGGTTTCTACCTCATCCACTTTAATCTCCAAAAGGACGCGGTGAAGGTGATCACGAGAGGACCGTACGTCATAGGAAATGGCTATATGCACGTTCAGCCGTGGACCACAGACTTTCATGCCACACAAACTGAGGTGATGTCTACAGTTGCTTGGATTCGCCTGCCCGGATTACCCGCTCATCTCTACCATAAGACAGTGTTTCGAACTATTGGCCGTATAGTGGGTAAGATGGTCAAGATCGACCAGCAAACCGCGGCCCGGACTCGAGGGAAATTCGCGAGACTTGCGATGGTCGTGGACATCACTAAGCCACTTTGTGTTACCTTTTCCATTAACGAAAAACAACAACGGGTAGTCTACGAGAATATGCCTATAATTTGTTTCCAATGTGGGCGCCTAGGTCACTCAAGCTCCTCTTGCCTCCACAAACCACAATCTAATGAACCCACGGCCACATCCGAGACCCCAAACGTCGACCGCCAGAAGACCGGCTCTGACAATGGCGACCGCCCAGGACCCCAAGCAGCAATGGCCGGTAACGGTAATCCTTCGCCGTACGGCCCGTGGATTCAGGTCCCACAACGAGCCCGTCAGCAACACCCAAGGCGCGAGAAGGGAGGCAATTAAATCGCCAAAAATTCGCAGATGCCCCCAAATTTCGGGTCCAGATTTAATATTTTGGAAAAAGATTCCAATCAAGATAGCTACCATAATTTTGAATTCGGAACCCATTCAGAGGCGATGTTAGGGGGGTAACCGACTTACCTAAACGTAATACGGGATCTTCGGAGGATCGAGAGTGGCGCGAAGTTAATCGCAGGAGAAAAGGCAAGGCACCCGTTGCGGGCCCGAGATATCAAAGTGGGCCTAAGGATCGAATTCATAGACCACCAGGGCCGGCCCATCCAACGATCGTTTTATCGGACCCAACATTGCAAGGAAAAAACACGACCCAAAAACAGACAGCAACCACTGATCCAAAGAGTACCGAAATGACCAACGCGAAGACTTTGAGAACAACCCAACAATAGAACCATGCAGGATCGATTCGGGTTGGAGCTGGGCTGGACCCAACTAAGCATACGGCCATTATTATTGACGAGAATAACAGTATCCCTCTCCCCAATAACTGGACTCACGATGACAGCGCGGGGGATGATGTTATGTCGGATGGCGAACATGCGGTCCGTCGACAAGACCCATGGCCGGAGGAACCACACACAAGCCGAGGATCTAGAGATAAGTCAGAGGAGATGGACCACTCTATGCTCAATGAGAACGACGAGGGTGATTGAGACTCATCTCTCGTCTAACCGCGGATCGAGTAATCTTTTCCTCGCTCAGTTTCTATGAAGATCATCTCTTGGAATGTTCAAGGAGCTGGTTGGCTCGCCTTTAGGGGAGCCTTCTCCACTATTGTTAGACAACAGTCTCCTGATATTGTAGCCATTCTTGAACCCCGGATAAGTGGGGCAGCTGCAGATAATTTTGTGCGATATAGTAGATTTGAAAACTCATTCCGAGTTGAGGCTCAGGGCTTTTCAGGCGGGATTTGGTTGTTATGGAGAGAGAGGGTGACTACTGAGGTTCTGTATTATTCCAAGCAACTTGTGCATGTTCGGTCCAGCAAGGATGGAGAGTTTTGCATGATCTCTTTTATCTATGCTAGTCCAAACCCAAGTTTCAGACGAAGATTATGGCCCGACTTGAAGAGGCTCGCGGCTGGTACATCAGACCCTTGGCTCGTGGGAGGATACTTCAACTGTTTACTTCGGACATCCGAAAAGATGGGAGGGTCTCGACTATCGTGCAACGTTAGCAAGGAATTCGTGGATTTGATGTTTTCCAATGGCATTCAAGAAGTGGCCACGGACGGACACACATACACGTGGATTCGTGATGGCCAATCGGGGAGAATTATGGAGAAGTTGGATCGCTTTGTCGCGAATACAGCTTGGTTGGAAAGGTTCGAGTCCAGTAAGGTCCGGCGACTACCCCGCATTCAATCTGACCACGCTCCTCTACTAATTGAATTCGGCCGATTACGAGCCGTAGCACAAGGCGAGAAGCCATTCCGATTCTTAGCCTCATGGCTTCTCCATCCGGAATTTCCAGCAATGCTACAAGAAGTGTGGCAACCATCCCTCCCATTTACGGAAGCCGCACACCAATTCGCGCGAACGGTAAAGGAATGGAATAACACGGTCTTTGGCAACATCTTTAACCGTAAAAGGAGACTTCTCGCGCGCATTAGTGGGATTCAGAGAAGCCACCAATTATATTACTCGGCCAAGCTCGTGTCCTTAGAAAAACAATTGCGAGAAGAATTGGATGAGGTGATCCTCCAAGAGGAGCTGCTCCTTCTCCAAAAATCTACGCGCGACTGGATGCACTTAGGGGACCGAAACACTTCCTTTTTTCATCGAAAACTCAAGTTCCGTAGGCACCACGGAAGGATCACGGAGTTAATTAATGAGGAGGGCCACCGCATTACAGACCAACAGGAGCTCCAACGCTTAGCCACGACCTTCTTCAAAAATATCTATACGGAAGGGCATAATACGGAGAGGGCGACGGGCACGCCTAATTTTTTCCAACATCGGGAGGCGGCGAGTATGCAGGCCATGGCGGAGGAGATTTCGACCGAGGAAATTTCATCAGCTCTTCAAAACATGGGATCGTTAAAGGCACCGGGAATAGATGGTTTGAACGCACTCTTTTTCAAAAAGAATTGGGACACTGTGGGGCACTCAGTAAGGCATTTCATTCGATATATGTGGGCTTCCGGCATAGTACCTCCCGAGATTAACCAAACCTTGCTCGTCCTCATCCCCAAAGTTGAGAATGTATCCTCTATTAGGCAATTCCGGCCTATTAGCCTCCTGAACGTCATCTATAAACTATTTACAAAGGTGTTGGTCAACCGAATGAAAGAATTCCTGCCAGACTTAATCCACCCAGCCCAAGCCAGCTTCGTCCCGGGCCGCCAGATCATTGATAATATTGTCGTTGCACATGAGCTGATTCACTCTCTGCGCTGCAAACAAGGAGCAACGGGCCACATGGTTATAAAGGTTGACCTTGAGAAAGCCTATGACTACCTGAAATGGGATTTCATAGAAGAAACCTTGCTTTTTGCTGGCTTCCCGGACGTGATGATCAGAGCCATTATGGCCTGTGTGAGGTCAGCTTCGATGCGTCTACTATGGAACTGGACTCTTGGGGACGAATTTCTTCCTACCAGGGGTGTGCGACAGGGTGACCCCATGTCGCCATACCTCTTTGTATTGTGCATGGAGAGACTGGCGCACCTTATTGCCCACGCGGTTCATAGGCACGCTTGGAAGCCGATTTCTGTTGGAAGGGGTGCGGTGTCGGTTCCTTTCTTGATGTTCGCGGATGACTTACTCTTGTTCCTGGAAGCTTCGCACGAACAGGTAGGAGTTCTGAAGCATGTACTTGACCTCTTCAGTGATATGTCGGGCCTGAAGGTTAGCTCGGAGAAGACACAAGTCTTCTTCTCTCGTAACATTCAGGTAACTATTCAAATTGGCTTGGCTGAGGCACTACAGTTTCAAAGAACCGAGAATTTGGGAAAGTATCTTGGGATGCCGGTGATACATGGTCGCGTTACCAAGTCAACGTACGGTCACATCTTGGAGAAAGCGGAGGAGAGACTCGCTGGGTGAAAAATGAAAGCTCTATCTTTGGCGGGTCGTGTCACGCTAACCCAGTCGGTACTAAGCGCATTACCTTATTTCTCCATGCAAGCGGCTATACTCCCATGTGCTATCACTGACGGCCTCGAACGTCGTAGTCGCGCTTTTGTATGGGGAGGCACGACCGACAAGCGTAAAGTCCATCTGGTCGCCTGGAAAGAAGTGTGTAAACCCAAACGTCGTAGTCGCGCTTTTGTATGGGGAGGCACGACCGACAAGCGTAAAGTCCATCTGGTCGCCTGGAAAGAAGTGTGTAAACCCAAAGACGAGGGCGGCTTAGGAATTAAAGACTTGCGTAAGATGAATAAAGCTCTTTTGATGAAACTTGGGTGGGGTATCCTCTCCAAGAGCACTGCTTTATGGACCCGTGTTATTTCTGCAAAGTACGGGCTCAAGACTGCGACCACGCTGGATAATTCACGATGCCGAAGGGGCTTACCGCTGATGAGAGCATTAACCACAATCTGGCCGGAAACCATTAAAGAGACTCGATGGAGAGTCGGAAATGGGGAGACGGTGCGATTTTGGCTGGACGCTTGGGCTGGCCCGATCGGTCCTCTCATATACCATGTCCGCCAGCAACCACCGGATGAAGTTTTAAGCCTAAAAGTCGTGGATTATGTTGATGAACGGGGAGACTGGAAGTGGAACAAATTTCATGGTACCCTCCCTTCAGCCGTCATCCTGCGGATTCCGGGGATTTTACCGCCGAGAGAAGACGCCGGAGATGATCGACTTATGTGGAGCGGAACTCAGGGCGCACACTTCTCTACGCGGTCGGCCTACGAATCTCTAGCTCAACCGTTGAGTGACCCGGACAAGCCTTTATGGAAGCTGATATGGCGCTCGTCTGTGCCGCAAAGAGTCTGGTCGTTCATGTGGATGACGGCCCGGGATCGACTTCTGACCAATGTTGAGAGATACAGACGGCATCTTACCAGCTCAGTAGAGTGTGACGTTTGCGGCGAGGACGAGACCACTTTGCATGTGCTCCGCGATTGCCCGTCTACGAAAGCACTTTGGCGTAAGGTCCTTATTCCAGGTACAGAGAACGTATTCTTTCAACAAGAACTTCGAACATGGTTGTTGTGGAATCTAGGATCAGCAACAAAGCATACGAACAGAAATTGGCATCGCCGCTTCGCATATGGGATCTGGTGCTCTTGGAGATGGAGGAATGATAGAGTTTTTAATGGCAGACGGCTAAATTGTGAGGCTCGTTTCTTGGAGATCATCCGCCTAGATGAGTCTTACGAGAAAGCGGTTATAGCTTATGAGAATGCGAGAGCAAGGTTATACGAGACTCGCATGATCAGGTGGATCCCGCCGGACACGGGCTGGGTCAAGGTTAATTCTGACGGGTCATGTCATCGCACCTCGGGCTTGTGTAGTGCGGGGGGGTTACTTCGGAACGAGCACGACACTTGGATCGAAGGGTTTGGGATGAATATTGGTATTGGCACGATATCCGGAGCCGAGCTTTGGGTTTGTTGCAAGGTATCCAACTTGCTTGGGATTTAGGATTCCGACAGGTTATCGCTGAAGTCGATAGCCAATGCGCATTACAAATGATCAATGGACCCCGAACTCATCTTGGATCCCACGAGGCTTTGGTCCGAACCATAAGAAGCTTGGCTGATCGGGATTGGAGCATTTGATTTCAACATGTGCATAGGAAAGCTAATTTCGCGGCTGATCATATGGCAACTCTAGCGGCTTCTTTGCCGATAGGACTACATAGACTTCCATCACCCCCCCGAGGGTTGGAGGCATGGCTTGACCACGACTCACGTGGGGTGGCTCACCCCCGCTGCGTTATAGCGTAGTTTAGGCTTATGGTCTCCTTCTTTGTACCAAAAAAAAAAAAAAATGGGGTCAAGAACAAAAGAAATACAAAGTCAAAGAGGTGGTCAACACAAATACTATACATCTTTATTTAGTGCATATTCTCTTGTTGAGTCGAAACCATCAGGCCCCAGTGTAGCCTTTTTATTACCTGTTGGGAGCTTACACTTGGGTATTACCTTGTTGGGTTTTTTATTTGTGTGTTTGTTTGGTATTATCCTGTTGGGGTCTTTATATTTGTGTTGGTTGTGTGCTAGTATTCTAGCGTTGCTAGTTGGTATTATGTCTAGCTTACATTGGTTGTGTGTAACCTCTCATTTCTCCGACTTAGGGGCTCGTCTGTGTAATTTGTCTTTTTAGCCTTTTTTATGAGTATATTTATGCCGTTGGAAAAAAAAAAAAAAGTCGAAGCCATCAGAAGGCGGCTCAAGTTCTAGAGCGTGGAGGATACTGACGACTCTAGTAGCCGTCGGATAAAAGACACGGGCAAATTTTCGCTTTCGCTACATAAATGTTAATCTTATATATATTTTTATATGTGTTACATAAAACCACTAACAGTTTCGTTATAACACTAATTTTTGTCTTCTGTTGGCCTTGTGCTATCCCGATTTAATCATTTGGTTAACATGCTCCATACTTTCATTAAAAAATGTCATACTTTAAAAAAAATATACTACCTCTTGTTCATTATAAATGTCGTTTTGACTTTTGTGATTCATCCATTTTATTATGTATCTAGACATTAATATGTCTAGATACATAACAAAATGAATGAATCAAAAAAGTCAAAACGACATTTATAATGAATAGGAGGGAGTATATATAAACAGAAGTATGATACTATTTAATAGTATTAAGAATTATTTTTATTCAAACATTAAAATACTAGGAATTTTGCCTTGTTTCTTTAGAAATTAAAGTGGACTAAAAAAGAGTCGGCTGGCTCATATTGTTAAGCCATTAATAAATCCAACTTCCAAGTCCCAAAATTGTTTCGCGTGCTAATTAATGAAGACAAACAATGGTCAGAAACTGATAAACGCATTTGCTATTAAAGTGGTGTGGCAGCTGTACAGCAGCATCTCTCTTACTGTATAAGATTATTACAGTAATTAAAGTTACCAGCTGGTTTTCTTGCAGACAAAAAGCTCGGATATATTTATATACAAAGAAGAAAGTCATCTACGTTTCCTTCCAATCTGGAAATTTTAATTTGGCAGTGGATTCGAACTCTGCAGGCTCATCATCATCATCATCACCCCCACGCAGCATTTAATAATTGACTTAAAGATTTTTAATTTACTTTTTCTATGGTAACTAAATTAGACGCATTACGCGTTAGTGGATTTGTGCGTCGGACATGACGTGAAGTTTAAGGTGTTTATGTTTGAAAAACATTCAAAGCATATCAAAATAAAATACCTCAACACTATGTTTGTTTCCATAATGACTTGTAGTACTACATTTATATATTTTCATCGTAGTTCGAGTATGAAAACTATGATATAATTTGTGCCTATATAAAGGCCCTTTCACATGTTATTTTTCATCATCAAATTTATCAATAAAAATCCGAACTTCTCTTCAAACACTTTGTCTTAAATTTCTTCTTGATTTCTATTGCAATTTTATTCGTTTAGAGGGGTGCGGTTTGTGAACCTCTAGACACCTATCGGCGATTCAAGGCACTGGTTTGTGGCTTATCGGCAGTCGGGACACGCGATCTTCATCACCGCGCGCCCCAGCGCTGTCAGGTCGCGAGTCCATTGTCGCGCCCGCGAGTGCGATGTTGCCCGCGAATCCGAGCTTGCGCCCACGAAATCACCTGCTCCAGCCCGCAGTTTGGCGATTCGCGCCCACGAGAAGATCCCAGCTCGCGAGTTCCCGCATGCATCCCGCCAGCCCGCAAGTTGGCGCTCCGCACCCGCAAAACACCAGCAGCTCGCGAGTGCCGCAACATCTGCCATGCCTAGCCCGCAAGTTTCGAGCTTGCGCCCGCGAATCCTGCCTATCCCACAAGTCTCCAGCCCTCCTAGCCCCTGCACTCGCGAGCGAGCCTTTGCTCGCGAAAATTCAAGTTTTTCTTGCGAGTTCGACCTAACCTACGAGTTTTATCATTAAATGTGTGTGTTTGTGGTGTAGCTATAAATAGACATTGTGTTTTGTGTTTTTGGAAGAATTCCTCATTTTGCTAAATTTTTCTTTTTAGTTTTTCCTCTCTTCTCTCTAGTTTTCTTTTTCTCTCTAAGGGCTCAAAGACCCTGTTCTGTTTTTATTGTAATATTTCTCCATCAAGATTACAACTTTTCGGCTTATTTCTTCTCGTGGATGCACTAGAGACTTGGAGACTTCGTTTAAGGTCCATGATTTCGTAAGTCTTGTTTGTCTTTACTTATTGGATTTATTCTAGGGTTAGGATAGACATGTCCATGAGTCGATTATGCTATCATCCTCGTAGGATAGGGATTATGTGATTTTGTTATTGATTGCGTGAGCGAGAATTGATTGAGAGATTAATTGATCACGAGTGACGATTGTTTGGTTGCATGTTCCCAAACCTATAAGTACCTTCCTTCCATCTCAAGTCTCGGAGTACCTTGTTATTTTTCTCTTTATTTTCCTTTTCCTTTCAAATTGAGGTCTTGCTTGCGGTAAAGTTTGAATCTTGCTTTCGTTTAGTTTAAAATTGTCATCTTTAGCTTAATCAAACCACAAATCATGCGAGTAGAATGTTTAAGATTTTTATTTTCTTTTCTTTGTGTGAGTCGAACTTTGTTTGGACCCGTGTCCGAATAGCCTTCCTTTGAGAACGACCCGAGTCCGGGTAACTCGGTTATCAACTACCCAAAAATACTACAAAAAATTATCTAATGCATTAGCATTTTGGTAATTTCCGAATTATTAATGTGAATACACACACATTATTGTGTATTTTATTTATCGTTGTTGTGTGTTGCTATTAATGTGCAACTGTTATTTTTTTATAACTTACATATCTAAACCAGCAATTAAATTGAAATATATTAAAGTTTGCTGATATTGCAACCAAGTCCTTGAAACTTGTCGAATTTTCAAAAACAAACCCACAAATCAAAACTCCAATTTCCAACTGTAGGTATTCTTGCCGTCGGTGCTGCCGCTACCCGTCGCTGACGCTGTCCCTCCCCGCCGCCAGTGCTGCGTCAGCGTCCCTCAGTTGTTCCCGGCGGCCACGCTACTGGGAGGTCCCGTCTGTTGGTTACAGACTCGTTGCTCCGCTGCCGGTGGCGTCGTGGCTAAAATACCTGCCGTGACGAGAATGGTTCGAGTTAAGTCGATGGCGTCCCCACATTGCCATGACCGAGGACGTGTGCCACGCCGCCCGGGCAGTGAAAGCTAACCGGCATATGCGTCCGCGGCCATAACGAAGCTCGTCTTTGTAAGGCACCGGGCGGTTGCCGCCGGCGACGGGTGTGTGTGTGTGTATGAATTGTGTGTGCAGTGTGTGGGAGAGGGGTACATTAGTGTGTACAGTGTGTGAGGCATAGGTAGATTATTAGTGTGTGTGTGTGTGTGTGTGTGTAAATTACGTGTGCAGTGTGTGAGAGATGGGTATATTAGTATGTGCAATGTGTGAGAGACAGGTAGATTATTAGTGTGTGAAATGTGTGAGAGATGGATAGGAGGTGTTGTAGGTGGCGTGAGTTATGATTAGTGGAATAGATGGATCCAATGTGTATTATGTCTAAAGACACATATACCCTTAATTAATATTCAAATACATATAGTTGACCGACATATTACAATTTGTTTACAATATTGTCATTAATAATTGACCATTATTTATTGATTTAACTTGATCATAGTCATTAATGAGATTGATTTCAATAGTCCAGAATTATTCATATTCCTTTCATAGTGCTTCGTTCTCATTTGAGTGCACTTACATATATATGTTATGGGATATTACACCGAAAGGAGTAAACCATTCCACTAAGCAGGTCGAACGAGTCTAGCAAACTGAACGGGCTGTCTTGACCGAACGGAATCGAGGAGAGCATTGTGGTCGAACACTACGAGAGCAGGATATAGAGGATTCCAGTATGAGGAGAACAAGTCGGTCTCAGGCAAATGATGGATCTGGTTGAAGATCGACCTATCGAGCAAAGGATCACCTGATCGGCCACTTCACAGACTGAGAGCAGTCTAAGGGATCGACTAAGAAATGGTCGAACGCAAGAGCCTCGAAAAAATACAGAGGAATATTTATCCCATGTGCAGAGGACATGTGGCACGATTATATTGGTCTATGGCGATAACCACTTCTGACACATGCACACTGTGTGCGTACGGACGGTCAGGCCGAGCAGCCAGCTCAGCTAAACCGGGCAGCTTCTAGGATAGGTATCTCATCCCTATATATAGGGGAGAACTTTACTTCTTAAGCACGATTTATCCATTTACTCTTGAGAATTGAGTAGAACGAACATTGACTTAAGCATCAAAGGGTCTTCACCGCAAAATCCCTCCGGTGTGAGAGTCCTTTCAGATACGCGACGTTCTATCGGCGAGAAGAAATAAGACAAGCCAATTTCCAGGCGGTCGGAGTGTTGTCGTTACCAATATATATATATATATATATTATAATAAAATAATGAATACAAAATGAGTTAGTAGTTATATAAGTGAAATAAATAACTTTTGACATAATTTCTCTTATTCTTTTAATGTTTTGTTTACATTTTCCCTTCTTACTTCAATATACAAAAGGTTATTTGTGATTGCACAATTCAATTATGTTAGTAATAGTCAATAAAAGAGTTAAGTCAGTCAACTCATTTTCATACGAGTTGAATATATATTTGTTATATAGTTTTGTAAATATAAAACAAAACTAGTATTTTCTAATAAAAAAATATATATATAATCATACTAAGTATGACGTACTCCACTAAACTTAAGTTATTCATTTAAATAAATAAAAGTTTGAAGGTTGGACTATTTATTACTTTCTATAAAATTAAAATGATTTTCTCCTTTCATTTTCTTCCCCTTATTCCATCTTCTATTACTGCTAGTATGAATCAGAATCTTCTCAGAGCAGTCACTGAGGAAGAAATTCACATGGCCCTCTTCAGTCTCAATCCAGAAAATCCCTAGATGAGGATGGTATGACTGTCCTTTTCTACCAATCCTTTTGGGACTTAGTTAAATCAGATTTGATTATTGTTATCTCTAGTTTCTTCTCTGAAAATGGTTATTTGCTCTAATATTGGAACCACACTATTCTTACTCTGGTTCCTAAGTGCCATAATCCTGAATTTCTCTCTCAATATAGACCAATAAGCTTATGTATTGTGGTCTACAAAATTCTGTCTAAGATCATTGTTTTGAGACTTCAAAGTTGTCTGGATACTTGCATAAGTCACTCACAGTCTGCTTTTCTCAAAGGCAGACATATTTTTTATAATGTGGTAATAGGGCAAGAAGCTTTCCATTTTCTTAATAGACACTCTTCTGGGAAAAATCACTTCATGGCTTTAAAACTTGATTTGATGAAGGCCTTTGACAGAGTTGAATGGCTCTATATCAAGAAGATTATGCTGCATATGGGTTTTCATTTGGATTTTGTCAATTTGATCATGACCTGTATTTCTTCTAGCTCTTTCTCATTCAAAGTGAATGGTGCTATCAGTGGTTATGTTATACCTTCCAGGGGGATAAGGCAAGGAGACCCTTTGTCTCCTTACCTATTTCTTATTGTTGCTGAGATGCTTTCTGCTCTAGTCTATAATGTTGTTGATTCAGGTGACCTAATTGGCTTAAAGCTTTTAAAGAATGGCTAGTTATTTCTCATCTGCTTTTTGCAGATGATTCTCTATTTTTCTACAAAGCTGGAGATGACCAAGCACTCAAAATCCTCAACATCCTTGAGAAATACAGGCTTTTTACTGGTAAGAGGGTCAACCTGAACAAATCAGCTATCTTTTTCAGTAGGAGTACTCCCCATTATTTGCAGAGGAAGATTTGTGATACATTTCAGGGGATTTGTCCATAAGTCCACAAGGTACCTTGGGTTACCACTTTGGATTGGCAAATCCAAACTACATGCCTTTCAATTTGTTCTGGACTCTGTCAAAACGAAACTCAACAGCTGGAAGTCTAATCTTCTCTCTCAAGCAGGTAAAGAGGTTCTCCTCAAGGCAGTGATCCAATCTCTCCCAGTATACTCCATGTCCTGCTTCAGACTCCCTTCCTCTCTTTGTGCTGAGATTATCAAACTTCGTTCCCACTTTTGGTGGAGCAAATGAGAGGACCATGCTAGAGCATCCACTGGAAGACATGGGATTTTCTCGCTCTGCCTAAAGAAGAGATAGGTATGGGTTTTATTGATCTGGAGAACTTCAATATTTCTTTAATATGCAAACAATTATGGAGAATAACAACTTAGCCTCATTTCTTGATCATCAGAATTTTGAAAGACATATATTTCCCAGACTGCTCAATATTCTATGCAGTTAAATCTCACAAAAGTTCTTGGCTTTGGTCAAATTGTCTTGAAGTCATTCCAATCTTTGCCAAGGGTTATGCAGTGGAAATTAGAAATGAGGAATACACTAGAATAGATGATGTCAACTGGATTCCAACTCTACTGCATCCACAACCTTCTTTATTGGAGATTGCCAGGGGTCACATTATTTGGGTCAAGGAACTTATTAATGATTCTGGATCAAGTTGGAAAGAATGGTTGATCAAACAACTCATTAATGATACAGATAACATGACCATTCTCAATATCTCCACTCTTAAGCCTGACAGATCAGACAGAAAATACTGGAAATTCAATAAAGGGCCTATTCTCTGTAGCCAGTACTTATTCCTTCCTGGCCAAGCTGATCCTCCACTCTATGGACATTCCTTACTGTAGCAATCAGAAGAATAAACTTGCTCTCTTTAGGTTTTGGAAACTTAAAATTCCTGGTAAGCTCAAACAGTTCATTTGGAAGTGTGTTAATGGCTCGTTGCCAGTAAAAGTCAACTTGATCAAAAGAGAAATGGGAATGGATATCATTTGCCAATGTTGTGGTGACAATGCTGAGACAGTCGAACATTTATTCTTTCAATACCCCAAAGCTTCACAGGTATGGAGTTTAGCCCCTCTCAGTTGGGTTACACTCAATTCTGAAGGCTTTTTCAAAAGCTGGTGGAGCCACATATGTTCAATTGACTCATCTGATTTAGTTAAAGCTCGGATCCAACTTATCACATACTTGCTTTGGTGGCTATGGAAGTGCCTAAACCTCTGGATTTTCAAAAGAAATCAATTCCAGCTCATACTTTGATCAACCTAGCTAATCAAGACTGGTTAGACTACTCCCAGACCTAAGTGCAGCTTCTGGTTTTGGAGTTCTGCTTTGATCATGGTGTTTTGATCCTTTTGTGTTAGTCTTTTGTTAGGTCTTTCTCTTTAGTTGATTTTATTGCTTTCTTGCTTTGGAGTTTACTGTGAGTTTACCGTGGTTTCTTTGGTTGTTAGTCTTTATCTCTAGTACTTATAGCAGTGGAGGTTGGTGGTTGAGTTTGTTTTTTCCGGGTTCTAGGTTGCTTTGTCGTGTCCTCTCATTTTTCTATTCGGGTTTGGCTCGCTGTATTGGAACTATGTATTTTCTTTTGAGATTATATTACTTTTATCGTTCTGTTAAAAAAAAAAAAAGATTAAGAATCAAACAAACAAAAGAGCGAAAGCCTACCTTAATTAGTGATTGAGAATTCTTCTCTATCTTAATTAGTGTTTGAAAATTTTTCTTTACTCCTAGACTGAATTCTTATGTGTACTGGACTGGTGGACTGGTGAGAACTTCTAAACGATCGCACCTTACTGCACAGTTATCTTTCATATGTATTTGAAGATATGTATGTAGTGATATATCTCTTTTTATACACCATATACTAGGGGTGCAGAAAGTTTGGTTAACCGAGCCAAACCGATCGAAACTGAAAATTTGGTTTGGACCCGAACTGAAACTGAAATTTAGTTCAGTTTTCGGTTCGATTTGGGTAATTGTGATCGGTAATGCGAACCGAACCAAAAACCGATTTATACACATATATATACATGTTGTTTTATTTATACATATAAGTTATAAAAGCATTAATTTGCTTCAATTATTGATGATGTTTCAAGCTTCAATGACCACCAAAATGATCCAGCATTAATATTCACTCAAGATTGGCTTCATCATAGTACAAGTCACGGTTCTGGTATGAGATCTTCCTTTGAGGAGAACTTAGAATTCATTGAGAAAATTAAACAAACTGATAAAAAATCATTTTTTTTTGTTCGAATAAAACATCATATTTTCTGTAAGGTTAAAAAATTCAGAATTTATCGAGTAGATTAGTTATTTATTGCGATTAACCAAAAACCGAACCGACCACTGGTTTTTCGGTTAAAATAAAACTGAATCATAAATTTCGGTTCGGTTCTCGATTATGATAATGAACAAACCGAAATTTTGGTTACAGAAAATTTGGTCGTTTGGTTTGGTTTTGATCGAGAGCAACCCTACCGTATACATATATATATATATATATATATCTTGTACTGCAATGGTGCCTTTTAAGAGAAATACACATGTTCTGAAATTTGTCAATTCATTTATGTCATTTGAGATCACTA
Organism: Striga hermonthica; assembly: GCA_902706635.1. Lineage (NCBI taxonomy): Eukaryota > Viridiplantae > Streptophyta > Magnoliopsida > Lamiales > Orobanchaceae > Striga > Striga hermonthica. Next base: position 14,008,723 of record CACSLK010027831.1, read on the forward strand.
CCAGGTAGGTAATTATTTTGGTCCCTCGACAAACTAAAAACTCGTAATGGTTGTTGGGGTATCACAACAAACGCAACAGACAAAAATACCCCTCCAACAAATATGGCAAGCACTACTCCAAAACGAAAAATAAGCCAACACAAATAAATAAAAGACGGGAAAGAAAAAACGCAAAAATTGATAACGGAGTTCGACGAAAATAGCCTACGTCTCCGGGCACCGCCAACCGCAACGCCAAATTTACTAAACTCACCAACAAAATACAACTAGGGTTAAATAACCCACAAAATAGGATTTCCTTAATTAATTATTTCCTTTTGAATATGAGAGAATAAAATAAGGTAGACTTCCAACTGACTGTAAGGTAGACAAAGCAATTGTTGACTGTAAGGTAGACTTCCAACTGACTGGAGCTTTTACAAAAGTGAACAAATATCCAGTCGTTGATGTTCACTTATCCAAATCACCCGCGTAGTCAGAATCACAATATCCAACTACACACTGACCAAATTCATTCTGCGCATAAACCAATCCAACGTCTACAGTACTATGAATGTACCTTAGAATCCATTTCACAGCTTGCCAATGAACTTTACCAGGGTCATGCATATACCTGCTAACAACACCAACTGCTTGTGAAATTTCGGGCCTTGTACACACCATCGCATACATCAAACTACCAACTGCATTTGCATATGGGACTCTAGGCATGTACTCTCGTTCTTCATCACAATTTGGCGATAATTGGGCACTTAACTTCAAATGAGGGGAAAGTGGTGTACTTACTGGCTTCGACTCATCTTTTATGCCGAAACGTTGTAGTACCTTATTCAGATATTGCTTTTGAGTCAAACAAAGCTTGCCTCTCATTCTGTCCCTGCTTATCTCCATCCCGAGTATCTTCTTAGCTTCCCCTAAGTCTTTCATCTCAAACTCTTGATTCAACTGAGCCTTCAATTGATCAATCTCCACTTGGCTCTTTGATGCAACCAACATGTCATCCACATACAAGAGTAAGTAAATAAATAAAAGATCCATCTTGCAGCTTGCGTAAATACACACAATGATCATGTTTGCTTCGCGTGTACTTCTGCCCAATCATAAACTTATCAAACCATTTGTACCACTGCCTCGGAGATTGCTTCAGTCCGTACAACGATTTGTTCAACTTACAGACCCAATTCTCTTTTCCAAGAATTTTGAATCCTTCTGGCTGAGTCATGTAGATTTCCTCATCCAAATCTCCGTGTAAGAACGCCGCCTTCACGTCAAGTTGAGCTAGCTCTAAATCCAACTGTGCTGCTAAGGCCAACAAAATTCTAATGGAAGAGTGTTTAACAACTGGAGAAAACACTTCATTATAATCAACTCCTTCCTTCTGAGCGTAGCCTTTAGCCACCAACCTTGCCTTGTAGCGCACATCATTCTTCTGAGGAAATCCATCTTTCTTTGCAAAGACCCACTTGCATCCTATCGCCCTCTTACCTTTTGGTAGTTGCGTCACCTTCTAAGTTTGATTCTTCTGGAGGGACAACATTTCTTCCTCCATAGCCCACTTCCACTTCTCATTTTCTAAACTTCGAATTGCATCTTGAAAAGTGAAAGGTATGTCATCATCAACAATTGGAAGTACATAAGCCACCATATCCGCCAATCGAGCAGGTTGTTGAATCTCTCGTCTGGGCTTTCTCAATGCAATGGGTAAATCTAACGATTCTTGAGCCTGAACTTCATCATCTGACGAATCGTTTGATATTGTTTCGTCGATCATAGCTGGTTGTCTCTTCATCGCATCTATCTTCACCTGCTTCAGTGTCAACTCCACCTGTTGGGTTTGCGTAGTCTTCATCATACTTTGTTCATCAAATGTAACATCCCTGCTAAACACAGTTTGGTTCGTCTCAAGACACAAAAGACAATATCTCTTTACGCCAATTTTGATTCCTATGAACAAAGCTATTTTCGCTCTTGGATCTAACTTTGAATCCTTCACATGATAGAACGTAGGACACCCAAAGACATGTAAAGATCCATAGTCAGCAACAAGTTTCCCCGACCATACCTCCAACGATGTTTTACCATCTTTTGCAGATGACGGCAAACGATTTATGAGGTATTGCGCGTATGTTACAGCCTCAGCCCAGTACTCCTTGCCCAAACCAACATTGGACAACATACATCGAACTTTCTCCACCAATGTTTGATTCATGCGCTCCGCCAACCCATTTTGTTGTGGTGTCCGTCTAACGGTGAAGTGCCTAACAATGCCATTTTTACGGCAAACTTCTTGAAAGGGATCGCTTGTATATTCTCCACCATTGTCCGTACGTAGGACCTTGATCTTCCTTCCAGTCTGGTTCTCAATTTGTGTCTTCCATGTAATGAATCTTTTCCTTCACTGTAGTCGCATTCGCCGCCCTTGGACCTCACAAAAGACACCAAGCACTTCATCCTTCGTCTTCATAGTGTACACCTAAACACGTCTGGAAAAGTCATCGATGAAAGTGACAAAATAGCGTCTTCCGCCTAATGATGGGGTCTTAGAAGGTCCCCACACGTCCGAATGAACATAATCCAAGACTCCTTCAGTATTATGGATAGCCGTTCCAAACTTCACTCTCTTCTATTTTCCCAAAACACAGTGCTCACAAAAGTCTAGTTTGCACAATTTGACATCTTTCAACAGTCCTTGTTTTGCCAATGTTTGCAAGGACTTTTCACCAGCATGTCCCAAATGCATATGCCACAACTTGACTGCTTCAGACTCCTTGTTGGTGGAATCTGCTACTGTTACTATCCCAACAACCGTATCACCTTTCATCACCAGACTACTCATAGCTATACAGAGCAGAACTGACCACTGCAATAGTTACATCGTCCTTCTCATGGAGCAGAGTAGTCTCTAAGTGCTCGAAGTCGTCTGGAAGTGATGATAACAACATTAGAGCCAAATCTTCATCGATGAATGTGACGTCCAAATTCAACAAATTTGCAACTAGCTGATTGAATTTCAGTGACGTGATCATTCATCGATGTGCCATGCCGGTACTCAAAACGGAACAATCGCTTCTTCATGAGGAGCTTATTCTGGCCGCTTTTCTTCAGAAATTTATCCTCCAAAGCCTTCCACAAAGTGTGAGCAGAGTTCTCATTCTTGAACGCGTACTTCTGCTCCATCGACAAACACGAACGAATTGTTCCACATGATAAGCGGTTGATATTCTTCCAGTCCTTCTCTTCAACGTCTGTTGGCTTCTCCTTTTCAATCGCAATGTCGACGCCTTGCTGAAATAAACAATCCAGCACCTCGCCTTGCCACATGCCGAAATGACTGGTCCCGTCGAAAATCTCCACTGGGAGTCTAACGTTCGGCATTACCGTCCTTGCCGAAATGAATGCAGAGGATGATGCGCCCTTGACCTCCTAGGACATCCCGAACCCTAATGCGGTGCTCGCCTCTCCGAATGAGCCTGGGACGAACCTTCGACTCTGATACTACTTGTTGGGGTATCACAACAAACGCAGCGGACAAAAATACCCCTCCAACAAATATGGCAAGCACTACTCCAAAACGAAAAATAAGCCAACACAAATAAATAAAAGACGGGAAAGAAAAAACACAAAATTGATAACGGAGTTCGGCGAAAATAGCCTACGTCTCCGGGCACCGCCAACCGCAACGCCAAATTTACTAAACTCACCAACAAAATACAACTAGGGTTAAATAACCCACAAAATAGGATTTCCTTTTGAATATGAGAGAATAGAATAAGGTGCAATTGTAACCCAAAGGCAAGGGACCTATTTATACTAATAAGATCCTACACATCTTTGGTGTACATCCGATGTGGGACAAAACTTAATCAATATCTAACAGTGGTATCTACACTTTTATATCTACAATAATTTGATACTCTTTATATTTAAATTATAAATTAATAGATCACTTTTTTTTTGGTACAAAGAAGGAGGCCGAGGCCTAAGGTCTAAGATAAGACACGACGTGGGCGGGCCACTTCTAATAGATTATGGCTCAACCAATGTCCGAGTTCCTGCGGTGGAGCTGTAAGACGATGAACGCCTACCGAAACACCGGCAGCTAGGGCAGCCAAGGAATCGGCTGCAAAATTTCCTTCCCTATAAATATGGGACAAACGAACACTCCACTCCAGGCGTATTAGTGCGCGAATGGCATGAACGATAGTTGCATGTAGCCCGAGGTCCTCTTCGTTCCCCAACACCATGGAGACAAACGCTACTGTTATCCACCTCTACCAACACTTGTCGATCACTTTAATTGAATTATACTACGACAACTATACACATTTAATTTATACTTACATGTTAGTCCAAATTAAACATTTATAGGAAGTCCACGTGTGTGCGGAGCACCGTTAGGGGTGACCAGACGGAGATGAGACAAACAATTACAAACACAATTTCTCCATCGGCACTCTGCTCTTTAAATGGCTTACGTCGGAAAATAGCAAATACCTCGTTTTCTTAATCCCACTTAATATCTATGTTTCCATGCATTTTCACCCCAAAATTAAATTACTCCCCAAAAGACCTCTATAAGAAATGCTACGGTCCCTTTACGGAATCATTCTGTCAGGATTTATAACCGTTGGACTATTGTGTAACCGTCGGAAATAGTTGATCTAACAGTTATAAATTCCGACGAACTGCTTCCGTAGGGACCGTAGCATCTCCCATAAATATAATTCAACTCCCATTTAATTTCCACGTACGTTGTGCAGCCACCTTCACTAGCTACTTTCCTCTACATTGTTAATCAACCTATATACATATACTCACCACCTTGGATTATTTTTACCATTCTTTTTTTTTTTTTTCTTTTTCTTTATTTATTTAATACACTGGAAATTAAATGGGAAAATTTTGTGATCTGATACACGGGCTTAAGCCGACGATGATGATGGTGACGGTCCAAGTAGTGTTGGCGGGAGTTAACATCTTCTACAAATTGGCCGGAAATAATGGTTTGAGTTTGCGGGTTTTGATCGCGTATCGTTTCTTGTTTGCTGCTGCTACTGTCGTTCCTCTTGCTCTTGTGCTTGAAAGGTAATATATATAAGAGGAAAGTTTTTTTTTTAACCAAAAAAAAATGATTATATGTAATGTTTTATTATATTGCAAAGTAGTAATGAAGTATTTTTATTGGTCCTAATTTGGAACAAATATTTATTCTACTTATTCTCTTGAAATGATGATGATTCTCTTTTGTTGGCTTACAAATATAAGAAGGCAACTTATTTGCAGTATGTAGTATACGTTGATGAAGTTGAAAGTGGCCATTTTCAGTTTCCAGAGGTTATTATAAGACAGGGAGATGCTACGGTCCGGTGAAGGAACCATTTCATCGAGTTTGTAACCGTTAGATCAACTATCTCCGACGGTTACATGATGATTTAACGATTACAAACTCCGAAAGAATGGTTTCGACATGGGACTGTAGATAGATTTTCCTCTAATGTCTCACTCGCAATTTTGTTACCTTCTTATAATGAAATTATCATAATTCTGCGTATACATTAGATGATAGTTTTTGTTAGCAACAAATTGCAGGAAAAACAGGCCAAAATTGACTTGGAAGATTGCTTTCCAAGCATTTATCTGTGCGTTATTGGGGTAAGTACATGATGATAATAATAATAATAATAATAATAATAATAATAATAATAATAATAATAATAATAATAATAATAATAATAATAATAATAATAATAATAATAATAATTTAAGTTGCGTAATGAATTGTCTCATTCGGCTTTTTTCTTTGATTATTTTAGCTACATCGCACTTTCCCGAAATTTGAAGGAAAAAAAATTTAATTAAAAAAAAAAAAGCAAATCAAAGAAACTTTTCATTAATTAATTTTGGAAGAACCAAAAACGTGGTCTAAAAAATAAAAATAAAAAATGATAATTTAGGCAATTTAGAATAAGATATTGTTTTTATCATAAAATCAAATAAACTTTTTTTATATGAATTAAATATTCCTTTTTGAAATTTGATTATATTAAAGAAAATATGATTTTGAACACTAATAATATAATATTATTGCAGGGGATCGCTAGCCCAAAACTTGTACGCTGAGAGCTTAGTGCTGACGTCAGCTACATTTGCGGCAGCCATGAGCAATCTCATCCCCGCGGTTACTTTCGTCCTAGCAATATTTTTTAGGTATATTATTAAATTTTTTATGAAATTATAATAGAAAAAAAGTTATATGCATATATCAGGGCTGTAAACGAGCCGAGAGAACCGAGCCCGAGCTTAAGGTGTTCGAACTCGAGCACAGCTCGTTAAGGTCTCGAGCTCGAGCCGATCTCGAGTTTTAACGAACTAAACTATAAAAACTTATATAAAATTTCTCTTTTCAAACTTATCGAGCCGATGCTAGCCGAGCTCGGCTCGTTAGCTCAACGAGCTTTAAATGAGCTCGATCTCGACTAGTTAAGCCTCGAACTCGAGCCTTAACGAACCAAACTCAAGTCGAGACAAGTCAGGCTCGTTTAATTTAACAGCACTAATCAGAATGTAAATGATTGTCATTGCAAAATTCTGATTATTATTTATAAGTAGGATGGAAAGACTAGGGCTGAAGACGAGGGCCGGCAAAGCAAAGGTGGCGGGAACAGTGCTATGCATAGGTGGCGCAATGGTTTTGACTTTCTACAAGGGCTGCCAAGTCAAGATTTGGTCAGCCCACTTTGACCTTCTTCACAAGTACCATCAACCAGGTGGACACGTGGCAGCAGCCCACCACAAGCCCATTAATAACATCATGGGCCCACTGCTGGCGCTTGCTTGTTGCATCTCTGTATCGCTTTCATTAATCGTTCAGGTGATGAATACCCTCCAAAACAGTTATTTAATTTAATTATAATAATATAATACTACTTTTTATTTTCTTTAAATGCTATTTTGACTTTATCAATCATTAATAAAATAAATGATATTTTTGAATCAATCATTAAGCGAATAAATGGCCGTTTTCAATCTTTTGTACATATTTTTTCATTACATTTTTTATTAGCTAATAAATACACTACGCATTTTCATTCAGAATATACACTCTTAATTTTCACGTTATCAATTTTTATTAAAAAGAATTATTATTGGAAAAAAAAATCTTAATTATTGTGCAATTTTTTTCTCAAAACGACAAGTATTATGAACATAATCTAGTACAATAATAAAAGTCCAAAATCTCAGCAATCAAATTCTATCAAAAAAATTAATATTTTTTGGCCGAAAATACTAATTATGAAAAAAAAATCTAATAGAGCGGCATTTTTGGCGTAGAAATTATAAAAATAACACTATATCATCAAGTTTTAAAATAGCTATACAAATCGTCATTTGCAAACGCTCATTTACAAACTGCTAATGCAATCGAATGGTTAAAAAACTTTTTGCAACTTCCTTAATAGCAAGATTGTAACTTTTGGCTTCTATAATTTGTTACTTTAGACGAAGATGAGTGAGATATATCCATGCAACTATTCGAGCACGGCCTTAATCTCGATCATGGGATCATTTCAAACCGTTGTGTTTGCTCTTTCTACCGAAAGGGATTGGAGCCAATGGAAACTCGGGTGGAACCTTAGGCTTCTTACAGTTGCTTACATGGTATAATTCTCATATATTGGATCATCTATCAGATGAGAATTTACGGTAGATTTGAAGTTTTCATTTAAATTGTTAAAAAAAAAAAATTATGTAGGGAATCATGGCATCAGGGATAATGTGGGTATTCACCATGTCATGTGTAAGGATGAGAGGGCCGTTATTCGTATCGGTTTTCAATCCTTTGCTGCTCGTGCTCGTTGCACTAGCAGGATCTTTGCTTCTGAACGAGACGTTACACTTGGGAAGGTAATATACTATATTTTCAATATGAGTTGCTTTAAAATTAGGTGATCATCTCATTTGTCCTAATTGATATTCATTTTATGTTGGTTTTCGTGTATATAATTTTTTACAGCGTGCTTGGAGCTGCAGTAATAATACTTGGGTTATATTCGGTGTTGTGGGGAAAAAGCAAGGAAGTAAAGAAGATTACTCGACTTGTGCCGTCAGAAGCGGATGAAAATGGCGAAGGCACCAAAGATGGAGAGAGCTTCAAGGGTTTTAATCATGGCAGCAACGTGATGGCCGTGACTCTAAACTTCCTACCCGAATCTGAAATAATCGAGGTTTTTGATGAGGAGCAAGATTTAGAGGCTAATAAGGGCGGGGATGATCAAATAAAATCCTCGATGTGAAGCCTAGCTACTTTTATCTGCATATATACGTAAATCATGCGATTCATGTATGTATGTATGTAACCGTTTCGATTTAAGAGGGGAGAAAAAAATTAATTAAAATATGACTGGTTTGTCAAAATGGCTACTGCTTGATTGATTTAACGTTAGAGATCACTGTTTTGAAGAGAATAGTGATGACAAAACAGGGAAAACCAAGTTGTGTGTGTTATTCTTTTATGTGTAGCGTATTATATATAGTCCATGTATGTTCTTTCAACCTTAAATTAATGAAAATATTTTTATTATCTTGTACCCTTATGTTCCTCTCCATCATTATTCTGCTTCTTTTGTGTTAAATAGATTTTGGGGCAATGCTGATAGAATCTGTTCACTTAAATGTTTTAATTTAATCATTTTTATTGAGTAAATGGTCACGTTTTTTTAATTCCAGCTAATAGAGAAATACAAGAACGTATACTGTTATGCTCATATAGTCATATTGATATTCAATTTTGTGATGTTCAAAATGAATTCAACACCCTCTCCAAATAAAGTTCTAAAACGATTTTCAGCCGCTTGATGTGGAAACCGTCTCAATCCAGGTTGAAACAGGATCTCACGAACAGCCACTAGCTCAGAGCTCCAATAATCTGGAAAAAATGGGTTGAGCCCCCTCGAACCGGCCACTCCCAAGCTATAAGCAATCTTGAGTGGTTCATCCACCCCCAAGCTAACCACTCTTGGGTAGTTCATCGAGGTAATCTGAGTGTTATATCAACGGTTTTCATTGTATCATGATCTAGGATATAAACAGAAGAGAAGGAACATAAAAGCAATCGGGCAGTAAATGGATTGTTGGAGATTTCAAAAAAAAAAAGGAAAATAAATGGACTTTTACAGAAAAAAATCAATATAAAAAATTAATAGAAGACAAAACGCACATTTGCTAAACAATCTCCTCAGAGAGCACACGGCGAATTCCCCCTACCCTCGAGAAGCTTTAAATCTCTTCGACAGAAGTTTGTAATATTCTATTTGCTGCAGCAAGAAATACCAAAAAAAATATATATATGAGGTGAGTAACAACAAACAGGTTTGCAAGCCTTTGGCCTAAATTAGCACAATATATCAGTAGAGAAACCAAAATTCACCTCATTTGAAACAGATGGAGAGATTTTCTCCAATGCTTTCTTGAAATGTGTGGCTTTGATGGCCAATGGTACACCGGAACTTCTAGTCAGTGGTATTTCCTCGACAGCAGCCAGTACAGCTTCATTCATCTGTGGTTTATTAGAGGAATTTACTGGTAAGATTCGATCTTTGAATTCCAGAAAATGAAAAATTCGAAACTATCAACAAATAACATAAATCAGTTCTTCCAAGAGTAGTTTGCGTGTATGTTTGTCTGCATATTAAACCACATTTTGAAAAAAATTGATTACCTGGAAGGATGATTATGAAAAGATTAAAAGGTAGGAACAAAAAAAGGCATACCAAAGCAGAAAGATCAGCACCACTAAAACTTTCACAGGCCACATCTGTCCCTATGGCCATGAGGTCCACATCAGCATCTAGCAATTTATTCCGGGCAAGAGCTTTCAAGATCATCACCCGTTCGTCGGGGCTAGGTAAAGGGACGTATAGAAGCTTCCCTAACCTTCCAGATCTGAGCAGTGCAGGATCAATGACATCTGGTCTGCCAATATATGTCAAATAAAGATGAGAATTGTCGATAAAAAGACAGGCCAATTGATGTCCGAAAATAATGGACAAGGGCCTCGAGGTAATTTTGCTAACCTATTTGTAGCACCAATTACATAAACACCGTTCCTCCTTCCCGCTCCATCCAGCTCTATAAGGAGCTGCAATGAAAGATGTCGGATTCAGCAAGTATTTGGATTTAAAAGAAGTAAAGAAAAATGAGTGTAGGTAACACGACAACAGATCAGTAAATCATCCATCATACCTGGTTCAAGAGCCTTTCAACAACCCATCCCCCTTCTTTACCGCGCCTTGTTGTCAGTGAGTCCACCTGATTGAAAAGGATACATGGAAATAACAAACACAAGATAACAGTCAATTGAAATAAAGATAGCGAGACAGTGAACACTGAGAACATGTAAGTCACGTACGCTCTAGTTGGAAAAAAATAAATTGATGGTTGAATGAAGTAATATATTCAGGGTGAATAAAGTCAGGATTTAAAATATAAATGAAATATACATTAAATGTCTACCAAGTAAGGTGAAAATACTTGGTAGAAAATAACATTTTCAGAGCATCTCCAATGGTTGAAGTGGATTAACAATTGAATAGACGGTCTTCCGGTCTACGTGGAAGAAATAGAATGTCATGTTGATATGTCACTCTCCAGTGGTAGATGTCTAAACACAGTAAATGTTTATATACGTGTTTTATTTTTTGAATAGCTACCATCCACAACCCAATTGATATTCATCAAGTTTTTTATATCAGGTATATTTATTTTTTAAAGAACTACCACCCACAGCGCAACTGATATTCATCTCGTATTTTTCTGTATTCATCTGTTATTATTTTGTATTCATCTAGTATTTTTTATTCATCTTGTATTTTTTTGCATTCATCTGTTATTATTTTGTTATTATTTTGTATTCATCTGGTATTTTTTTATAAGATACTTTTTTAACAACTGATATTTATTCTTTGTATTCTTTGTATTCTTCGTTATTATTTTTCTTTTTTTTTTGTATTCATCTGGTATTTTTTTTATCAAATTCATCTGGTATATGTTTTGTATAAAGTAATTTTGTGTTCTTTTACGTAATAATAGATTTTAATTGAAAACAAAAGAAGTAAAAAGGACGAAAAAAAAGGAGTCATCCGTTCTAAAAGGACTTTTAGATGTAGACAAGCTTCTACAATTTTTGATTCTCTCTCATGCCACATCATGACAATAAGAAATTAAAAAGCCACTGTTGGAGGAAGGTTTTTGTCCCAAAGTATCTACAATTCTCCAATTAACATACCATTGCAGATGCTCTCATTTCTAGAGTATGTCATAAGATTTATTTATTTATTTATTTATTTTTTAAGATTTATTGAGGTTTCTAAGTTTCAGTATTTTCAGTTTGGATCTCAATACTCTTACTCTTAGTCCCTGTATAGAGAGTAATTACTCCTGAATTCACTCACAAAGTTACTTGGGCGGTTGAGCCCACAAGGATTTCTCCCAAACACAATTTTCTGCGAACTTTTTGCAATACAAATGATATCTAACTTCCACTTGTGTACGTTTCCAGAAGAATTAATGGTTTCACTTCATGCTCTGGTATATAATCGCTCTATTTAATCCTCTCATTCTACTACTAGTTTCAATTCTCATTGTAAACTCTGCTAATTTTCAAACATTGGAATTCATTGCTAAAGAACTGAAGCATTACACATAAGCATTTAAAGGTCTCAAGATAAAAGACAAGTTGTACCTCATCAAAGAAAAGAATGCATGGAGAACATGTCCTTGCTCGACTGAAAATTGTCCGCACGGCCAATTCACTTTCACCAACGTATTTGCTCAAAAGTTCAGGGCCCTAAGTGTAGAAAAAAGCCAAGATGGTGAGAAACCCATTATATTGATACCAGCAGTTATGTTATAGCATAATACAATCCAATGGATAACCTTTATATGCATGAAATTAGCTCCAGCCTCACTAGCAACCGCTTTGGCAATCAAGGTCTTTCCACAGCCAGGAGGACCATAAAGCAAAAAGCCTGTCTCCAAGTTGAATCCAAGACTCTACAAGTAAATGAAATCACTTTAAAAAAAAATATATATTTAAAAAAAGAAAAAAAAAAACTGAGAGCTACTTTGTAATGCTGACAAAAATCAACCCTCACCAATTAGGTTAAACATTTTCCGAGTTAAAAATAGAAGTATATGTTCAACAGTAAGTTTTATATCTCCAATAACTAAGAAGCTTGGACTTACAGAGAAGCCAAAATCAAAACAGAATTAACACGAGTGATCTGCTTATATCCTCCATGTACATTTGCTCAAAATATTTGAAAGTGAAACAAGTTACCTTATAAACATCTGGAAACCTTAAAGGTTTAATAATATGACGATCTAACTCCTCTCTGAGTGAATGAAGACCTCCAACATCATCCCACTTCACATTTGGCACATCAGAAAATCCTTCCCTTTTAGAACAAGGTTGAATAATTTTAATAGCTTCCTGCTCACAATTAAATGAAGTAATTATATACACAAACACCAACAGACAAAAAAGTAATCACGAACTTGAAAATAAACAAGGGTAATGCAGAACTCCAAATAGCAGAAGTAAAACAGAGAAGCATTTTGTAGTTACAAAGGCAAGTTCCTTATTTAATTTTATTCTATATAGTCAAAGCAAAGGTTGTGTGGCAATGAATTTCTTAAAAGTTCACAGCCTATACTGATTTCTGAAGCTTGAGATATACCCCCACGTAAATGCCAAAGTTTATCCTAGAAAGTATTTAGTGTATGTGTTAATTTTGAAAAAAAATAAAATCTTGACGCTAACAAAGGGAACTGCCCAGATCTGCTAATGTGGTGTAAATCTGATAAAGAATGAATTATTTGCATAACACAGAACACAAGACACACTGAAATCAATTTTGCCCTACCATGCAATTATGGGAATATGGTTCTTTTAGCAAGATACTGGTTACGTTTAAGCACTGCGCAGCAAGGAAAAATGATAAACTATGAACTAACAGTGTACAGAAACATATTCATAGTGGAATTCTATGTTTATGCATATGAAATATATACACGGATATTAGCTACCTCAAAATCAGAAACGGTCATACTGGTAAGCTCCAATTCTTCATTTGACAATGGAGACCTCCAGATTTCTTCACAAGAAACACTTTCGTGCTCTTTGGAAAGCACAATTTTTCTCTTATCCATGATTCTATTCATCGCAAGGTAACCAGCTTCGTTACACAATGCTTCCAGATCTGCTCCAACAAACCCTGGAGTGGACCGCGCTATTTTCGAGATATCAAGAGCACCTTCAACTTTAAGATTGCACGTAAGCTTTGATAATATTTGTATCCGCGCATATTCATCTGGAACACCTAAAGCAATTTCACGGTCAAATCGTCCAGGCCTCCTCAACGCGGGGTCAAGGGCATCAGGTCTGTTGGTTGCTCCAATCACAAGTACATAATGAGATTTAGAAGCAGAGCTGCTAGAACCAACACTTAGGTCTGCAGGTTTTGCGAGCTTGCTTGATTCGTCCATGCAAGTGATCAACTGTGTCACAATACGGAGCTCCATTCCACGAGAGTTTTCTCTTTTAGCAGCAACCGCGTCAATTTCATCTATGAACACAATAGATGGTGCGGTCCTCTCCGCTTTTGAGAATAAATCACGAATATTTTCTTCCGACGCGCCTAAAAAAGTGTTTGGAAATGGAAAGAAGAATAGGAAACCCCATAAGTAATTTCAAGTCTACAACAGGCATCCTCTACAAAAGAGAACTATGTGGTCGAAAACCTATAACCAAACAAAAGCAGCAAATTCTAAGTCAAATGCTCTAGTACCCTACGTATAAATGGCTCTGTCCTCTCTGCTTTTGAGAATAAGTCACAAATGTTTTCTTTAAACACACCTGAAAAATCATTCAGAAAGGAAAAGGAGAACAGGAAGCCTAAAGAGGCACTTTTAAATCTACAATGGACTCGGAAAGTGACCTATGTTCATCGAAACCTGTCATCAAAAAAAAATCTGCAAATTTTATTTAAATCACCTATTATCCTACGGCATACAAAATACAAAGCCATGCAAGGCTCCATTAAGCAATGCATGCAAAGAAATCTAGGGATCCCACGTTAATAAGACAAAAAAGTTTGGGTAGTGTTCTGCCCAACCATAAGAAACTTGTGAAGGCTGGTGGTTATGGCAGAGGTACAGGTCGCTATGATGGCCTTTATGGCGGATTTCAGCCCGCCGCCAATTCCGTATCCGCCATTGGTAACACTAGTTGGGTACTATGGTCTATTGAAATCCCAAGATTTTGACTTTTAAGATAACAACAATTCAGCATGTGATTCCCAACTTGTTAAATAACAATATAAGTTGTGGCAATTCTTATACTAAAGCTATTTCAAAGAAGCTGGAAAGTTTTCTAGGATGTTTATGAATTTTCTAAACACAACTTCTTCCTAAAATCTCACCAGCCAGGGTTTGGTAGTGGGCAAAATTGGTAAACTGGCAACAGGGTAAATCAATCCACTTACAACAAAATGCCATACTTATAAAAGAGCACGATCTTTGACGAATTTGCAGGCATCTTGTTACTTGCAATCTACGACTTTCAGAAGATAATCATATACCTAATAGGTTAGATAGAAGTTCAAACCGATACAGAATTTAAGGCTTTTGGATATTTTTCTGAATCATTATGAAATGACCCAGGCATCATGAGCTCTTATTATAAGCTATAGAAACAAGGTTATACCCAAAAAATTTATAACGTCAATCAAGATAAAAGTAAACCCGGCCCAATTGCATTAGCAATCTCACAACACACAACGCAGCTTTTTCTCTCTTCGTTCACACTTAAGTAATCCCAAGTTAAAATGCAACTGTACCAGAAACTCCAGATACCAATGCCGGTGCAGAGATTCTGTAAAACGAGGCTTCAGTTTCATTGGCAATAGCCTCAGCCAATGAAGTTTTCCCGCAGCCGGGTGGCCCGTGTAATAGAATCCCTGTAACTGGTTTGACTCCAAGCTTGCGAGGCAGCTCTGGATGACAGAAGGGGAGAAGGACCTTCCTCCTCAATTCCTCAATAGCTCCATCAATCCCCCCAAAATCCCTAAACATACGCTTACTAATCTCCTCACCAGAAACCCCTCCACCTTTGGAACCACCACTAATGTTACTCTGACCACCTCCAGATAATTTACCTAGCTCATTCATCAATTGCACCTTGTCATCTAGTATCTCAACTTCCATGACTTGCTCAACCTTTCCTCTGCTGCGTGATTCCTGAGACTTCTTACACAGCTTCTCCCGCATCAGCGACCTAGTCAGGTCAACGTCCGGCTCGAATTTCTCCTCGTAGATGGCATCCATGGCCGAGGACGCCTCTTCGTTGGAGGACGGCGCAGCTGGATCTGAAGAACTGGCGGAGGCCTCAGAGGACAACGGCCAGCTGCGTCTCGGCACCTCGTTTGCTTTTCTTCGTTTATTCGCAACAGGAGTCCCCCTGCCGCCGTCGGACCCATCCACGGCGTTGTTTCTTCGTCTCAAAACCTCAAAAATTCTCTCGACGCTTTTGGCGAACGGACGCCGCTTGCAGCGGTTGTAGAGGGGCTGGGAGAAGAGGTGCTCCACCAGTTCTTCGACGGTTGAGTGCTTCTTCATGGCAGACTCAACGTCGAAACGAAGACGACGAAGGTTTTCTCCACCGTTGCCGGATGTTTTCCTCATGTCGCCGCCTCTTATTCTCACGAGGAGGTGTGTCGGGATGCTCTTGTTAGGATGATGGAGTGACCAAAAGAGGGATTTTGAAACCTAAAGAGAAACGAAACAAGGGTCCCTTATGACTCAAACTCGAGACTATCTCAATAGTACTATTTTTTGTGTAGGGGCTCACCTACCCACGTGGACATAGATGACATGCATTCATTAGTGATGTATTTTTTAAATATATAAACATCACCAATGAGTGGATGCTACCTACGCGGTAGGCATATGATGACGGATCGTGTTTTTATCACTCGGGTTGTGAATAAACGCGCACTAGGGCCTTCGTTTATCCACGATAGGTGTATCTAACAGACGCACTTCGGCATTCTCCTAGACACCGTGACTTCAAGACGCTCTAATGGCCTTCTCTCCGACACTGTACGTAAACACACACTAACGGCCTTGTTTAAACACACGTAAGAACAACAGTTCTCCCTCACAATTGGCTCACCAATTCAAGACTCAACATACAACTCTTTTAATTGTGAAGAGTACATGGGGTATTTATAGGTGCATAAAATAAAACTAAGCCTAAATAAACTAGATCTCCTAAATCTTGCAATAATAGAAATCCTAATACTTAAAAGCAATAAAATCCTGCTACTACCAAAATACAAATGCTTGGCTTGCACACCAAGCAATTCTAGAACTTCCAAGTTGCCGCCCCAATTACTCTAGGTCGCCTCGCATGCGTGCGCGTTCGCGAGTCCTAGTCCTCGGCGGACTCGACGTCTTGCGCGCGGTCTTCATACGCGCACGCTGTCGCGCGCGCTTCCCCCTTGCCGTGTCCAGCTTGCGCGTGCATACCCGCGCCCAGCACTCCTACGCCTGTTAGGATTGGGTCGCCCGCGCTTGCCCCGCACTCGCGAGCCGTCGCGCGCCCATCGCCACTGCTGCCCACATCCCGCGCGTCCTTGCCACATGTGCGAGTGCCGCGCACGCCCCTCATGTCCGTGCCGCTCGTGCCGTCGTCCCGTGCCTCGCGCGTCGCCTCCATCGCCCATGTGTCCCGATCCTCTACCACGCACCCGCATAAACCCGTGCACCTGCTAACCTCGCATGTACTCGCACATCCGTTCATTGGCCCATAGCAATCTCCCTCGCGCGCCATCCACCCAACAACCTCCCCCTGCGCGCCACTTCGCCTATTCTCCAAGCGCCATGCGCGTCTACGCCAATGCGCGTGTGCGCGCCTTTGTATACTGCCTTGTACGTGCCACTTCTCACGTGCTCGAGTGCCCCACATACGAGCTCGTATCCGTCACTTAGGCCATGCGTGCGTCGTTTTGGCCCCATTATCAGCCTTATCGGGTCGTCTCGACTCTTGGCCTTTTTTGTCACAGGGGTCCGGAACCCACTTCCGTATCATTCCCCTCCTCTTCGAGACTTTCCTTGTCCTCAAGGATTCATCCTCGACCATCCAAACATTGGGCTCTCCTTCTTCGATCTCAAGTTGGAACGTCGCGTCCCCTTCATCCGTATTGTACCTCCTACGCGTCTTGTCATGGCCCTCGTCGGCCACGGCCAAGATCTCAACTTCGAACATCTCTTCGGCCATGATCTCGCTTGCAACATCGATTACTTTGTCCTCCACGCTCATCTTCTCGCCAATTCCCTCTTCGACCATGAGCAAGATCTCTTCCTTGACCTCGACCACTTCGGCTTCTTGCTCGCACGATTCTGGGAATTCTTCATCGGCCTCGACTTGTTGCCCTTCCTCCATGATCCTGAGTTGTCTTTCATACTCCTCCTTTTGCTCGTACATCTCCTCCAAATACTCTTGCTCCCAAGGGGTTAATTCCCTCTCCAAATCTTCAAGGTATTCGAGATCCTCCCAATCCAACTCAACTAATGGCTCAAACATCATGATTCTCTTTTTTTTTCTGACTCTTTAAATTCGAAAATAATTCGAACCAAAAATTTCAGAAAACAAAGAGAAATTTGGTCCCTCAACAAAAGGTAATAACCGAAACAAAAAATCAAACAAAGGACTAACAAGATGACACTTTTTTTTAAGACTTTCGAAAAAAATTGAAAAAAATTCGAATAGAAAATTTGAAAATTTCGAACCAAAAAGAACAAAATTCGGTCCCCTCAGCAAAAGGCAAAACCGAAAAAAAAGAAAAGATAGATAGATAAAACTACGATCAGCACCTCTCAATGAAAGCACCAATGATGACGGATCGTGATTTTATCTATACTCGGGTTGTGAATAAACACGCACTAGGGCCTTCGTTTATCCACGATAGGTGTATCTAACAGACGCACTTCGGCCTTCTCCTAGACACCGTGGCTTCAAGACGCTCTAATGGCCTTCTCTCCGACACTGTATGTAAACACGCACTAACGGCCTTGTTTAAACACACGTAAGAACAACAGTTCCCCCTCACAATTGGCTCACCAATTCAAGACTCAACATTCAACTCTTTTAATTGTGAAGAGTACATGGGGTACTTATAGGTGCATAAAATAAATCTAAGCCTAAATAAAATAGATCTCCTAAATCTTGCAATAATAGAAATCCTAATACTAGAAAGCAATAAAATCATACTACTACCAAAATACTAATGCTTGGCTTGCACACCAAGCAATTCTAGAACTTCCAAGTTGCCGCCCCAATTACTCTCGGCCGCCTCGCATGCGCGCGCGTTCGCGAGTCCTAGTCCTCGGCGGACTCGGCGTCTTGCGCGCGGTCTTCATACGTGCACGCTGTCGCGCGCGCTTCCCCCTTGCCGCGTCGAGCTTGCGCGTGCATACCCGCGCCCAGCACTCCTACGCCTGTTAGGATTGGGTCGCCCGCGCTTGCCCCGCACTCGCGCGCCGTCGCGCGCCCATCGCCATTGTTGCCCACATCCCGCACGTCCTTGCCACCTGTGCGAGTGCCGCGCACGCCCCTCATGTTCGTGCCACTCGTGCCGTCGTCCCGTGCCTCAGGCGTCGCCTCCAGCGCCCATGCGTCTCGATCCTCTACCGCGCACCCGCGTACACCCGTGCACCTGCCAACCTCGCATGTACTCGCAGATCCGTTCATTGGCCCATAGCAATCCCCCTCGCGCGCCATCCACCCAACAACCTCCCCCTGCGCGCCACTTCGCCTATTCTCCAAGCTCCATGCGCGTTTACGCCAATGCGCGTGTGCGCGCCTTTGTTTACTGCCTTGTACGTGCCACTTCTCACGTGCTCGAGTGCTCCGCATACGAGCTCGTATCCGTCTCTTAGGCCATGCCTGCGTCATTTTGGCCCCATTATCAGCCTTATCGGGTCGTCTCGACTCATGGCCTTTTTTGTCACAGGGGTCCGGAACCCACTTCCGTATTATTCCCCTCTTCTTCGAGACTTTCCTTGTCCTCAAGGATTCATCCTTGACCATCCAAACATCGGGCTCTCCTTCTTCGATCTCAAGTTGGAACGTCGCGTCCCCTTCATCCATATTGTACCTCCTACGCGTCTAGTCATGGCCCTCGTCGGCCACGGCCAAGATCTCAACTTCGAACATCTCTTCGACCATGATCTCGCTCGCAACATCGATTACTTTGTCCTCCACGCTCATCTTCTCGCCAATTCCCTCTTCGACCATGAGCAAGATCTCTTCCTTGACCTCGACCACTTCGGCTTCTTGCCCGCACGATTCTGGGAATTCCTCATCGGCCTCGACTTGTTGCCCTTCCTCCATGATCCTGAGTTGTCTTTCATACTCCTCCTTTTGCTCGTTCATCTCCTCCAAATACTCTTGCTCCGAAGGGGTTAATTTCCTCTCCAAACCTTCAAGGTATTCGAGATCCTCCCAATCCAACTCAACTAATGGCTCAAACATCATGATTCTTTTTTTTTTTCTGACTCTTTAAATTCGAAAATAATTCGAACCAAAAATTTCAGAAAACAAAGAGAAATTTGGTCCCTCAACAAAAGGTAATAACCGAAACAAAAAATCAAACAAAGGACTAACAAGATGACACTTTTTTTTAAGACTTTCGAGAAAAATTGAAAAAAATTTGAATAGAAAATTCGAAAATTTCGAACCAAAAAGAACAAAATTCGGTCCCCTCAGCAAAAGGCGAAACCGAAAAAAAGAAAAGATAGATAGATAGATAAAAATACGATCAGCACCTCTCAATGAAAGCACCAATGATGACGGATCGTGTTTTTATCTATACTCGGGTTGTGAATAAACGCGCACTAGGGCCTTCGTTTATCCACGATAGGTGTATCTAACAGACGCACTTCGGTCTTCTCCTAGACACCGTGACTTCAAGACGCTCTAATGGCCTTCTCTCCGATATTGTATGTAAACACACACTAACGGCCTTGTTTAAACACACGTAAGAACAACAGTTCCCCCTCACAATTGGCTCACCAATTCAAGACTCAACATTCAACTCTTTTAATTGTGAAGAGTACATGGGGTATTTATAGGTGCATAAAATAAATCTAAGCCTAAATAAAGTAGATCTCCTAAATCTTGCAATAATAGAAATCCTAATACTAGAAAGCAATAAAATCATACTACTACCAAAATACTAATGCTTGGCTTGCACACCAAGCAATTCTAGAACTTCCAAGTTGCCGCCCCAATTACTCTCGGCCACCTCGCATGCGCGCGCGTTCGCGAGTCCTAGTCCTCGGCGGACTCGGCGTCTTGCGCGCGGTCTTCATGCGTGCACGCTGTCGCGCGCGCTTCCCCCTTGCCGCGTCGAGCTTGCGCGTGCATACCCGCGCCCAGCACTCCTACGCCTGTTAGGATTGGGTCGCCCGCGCTTGCCACGCACTCGCGCGCCGTCGCGCGCCCATCGCCACTGCTGCCCACATCCCGCACGTCCTTGCCACCTGTGCGAGTGCCGCGCACGCCCCTCATGTCCGTGCCGCTCGTGCCGTCGTCCCGTGCCTCAGGCGTTGCCTCCAGCGCCCATGCGTCTCGATCCTCTACAGCGCACCCGCGTACACCCGTGCACCTGCCAACCTCGCATGTACTCGCAGATCCGTTCATTGGCCCATAGCAATCCCCCTCACGCGCCATCCACCCAACAACTTCCCCCTGCGCGCCACTTCACCTATTCTCCAAGCGCCATGCGCGTTTACGCCAATGCGCGTGTGCGCGCCTTTGTTTACTGCCTTGTACGTGCCACTTCTCACGTGCTCGAGTTCCCCGCATACGAGCTCGTATCCGTCTCTTAGGCCATGCGTGTGTCGTTTTGGCCCCATTATCAGCCTTATCGGGTCGTCTCGACTCTTGGCCTTTTTTGTCACAGGGGTCCGGAACCCACTTCCGTATTATTCCCCTCCTCTTCGAGACTTTCCTTGTCCTCAAGGATTCATCCTCGACCATCCAAACATCGGGCTCTCCTTCTTCGATCTCAAGTTGGAACGTCGCGTCCCCTTCATCCGTATTGTACCTCCTACGCGTCTTGTTATGGCCCTCGTCGGCCACGGCAAAGATCTCAACTTCGAACATCTCTTCGACCATGATCTCGCTCGCAACATCGATTACTTTGTCCTCCACGCTCATCTTCTCGCCAATTCCCTCTTCGACCATGAGCAAGATCTCTTCCTTGACCTCGACCACTTCGGCTTCTTGCTCGCACGATTCTGGGAATTCCTCATCGGCCTCGACTTGTTGCCCTTCCTCCATGATCCTGAGTTGTCTTTCATACTCCTCCTTTTGCTCGTACATCTCCTCCAAATACTCTTGCTCCCAAGGGGTTAATTCCCTCTCCAAACCTTCAAGGTATTCGAGATCCTCCCAATCCAACTCAACTAATGGCTCAAACATCATGATTCTTTTTCTTTTTTTTTCTGACTCTTTAAATTCGAAAATAATTCGAACCAAAAATTTCAGAAAACAAAGAGAAATTCGGTCCCTCAACAAAAGGTAATAACCGAAACAAAAAATCAAACAAAGGACTAACAAGATGACACTTTTTTTTTAAGACTTTCGAAAAAAATTGAAAAAAATTTGAATAGAAAATTCGAAAATTTCGAACCAAAAAGAACAAAATTCGGTCCCCTCAGCAAAAGGCGAAACCGAAAAAAAGAAAAGATAGATAGATAGATAAAAATACGATCAGCACCTCTCAATGAAAGTACCAATGATGACGGATCGTGTTTTTATCTATACTCGGGTTGTGAATAAACGCGCACTAGGGCCTTCGTTTATCCACGATAGGTGTATCTAACAGACGCACTTCGGCCTTCTCCTAGACACCGTGACTTCAAGACGCTCTAATGGCCTTCTCTCCGATATTGTATGTAAACACGTACTAACGGTCTTGTTTAAACACACGTAAGAACAACAGTTCCCCCTCACAATTGGCTCACCAATTCAAGACTCAACATTCAACTCTTTTAATTGTGAAGAGTACATGGGGTATTTATAGGTGCATAAAATAAATCTAAGCCTAAATAAAATAGATCTCCTAAATCTTGCTATAATAGAAATCCTAATACTAGAAAGCAATAAAATCATACTACTACCAAAATACTAATGCTTGGCTTGCACACCAAGCAACTCTAGAACTTCCAAGTTGCCGCCCCAATTACTCTCGGCCGCCTCGCATGCGCGCGCGTTTGCGAGTTCTAGTCCTCGGCGGACTCGGCGTCTTGCGCGCGGTCTTCATACGCGCACGCTGTCGCGCGCGCTTCCCCCTTGCCGCGTCGAGCTTGCGCGTGCATACCCGCGCCCAGCACTCCTACGCCTGTTAGGATTGGGTCGCCCGTGCTTGCCCCGCACTCGCGCGCAGTCGCGCGCCCATCGCCACTGCTGCCCACATCCCGCACGTCCTTGCCACCTGTGCGAGTGTCGCGCACGCCCCTTATGTCCGTGTCGTTCGTGCCGTCGTCCCGTGCCTCAGGCGTCGCCTCCAGCGCCCATGCGTCTCGACCCTCTACCGCGCACCCGCGTACACCTGTGCACCTGCCAACCTCGCATGTACTCGCACATCCGTTCATTGGCCCATAGCAATCCCCCTCGCGCGCCATCCACCCAACAACCTCCCCCTGCGCGCCACTTCGCCTATTCTCCAAGCGCCATGCGCGTTTACGCCAATGCGCGTGTGCGCGTCTTTGTTTACTGCCTTGTACGTGTCACTTCTCACGTGCTCGAGTGCCCCGCATACGAGCTCGTATCCGTCTCTTAGGCCATGCGTGCATCGTTTTGTCCCCATTATCAGCCTTATCGGGTCGTCTCGACTCTTGGCCTTTTTTGTCACAGGGGTCCGGAACCCACTTCCGTATCATTCCCCTCCTTTTCGAGACTTTCCTTGTCCTCAAGGATTCATCCTCGACCATCCAAACATCGGGCTCTCCTTCTTCGATCTCAAGTTGGAACGTCGCGTCCCCTTCATCCGTATTGTACCTCCTACGCGTCTTGTCATGGCCCTCGTCGGCCACGACCAAGATCTCAACTTCGAACATCTCTTCGACCATGATCTCGCTTGCAACATCGATTACTTTGTCCTCCACGCTCATCTTCTCGTCAATTCCCTCTTCGACCATGAGCAAGATCTCTTCCTTGACCTCGACCACTTCGGCTTCTTGCTCGCACGATTCTGGGAATTCCTCATCGGCCTCGACTTGTTGTCCTTCCTCCATGATCCTGAGTTGTCT
>CACSLK010027831.1:14052504-14065133 GCA_902706635.1 Striga hermonthica
TTTTTTTTTTTTGTTTTCAGGTACAAAATATGTGTATGTTTGAAAAATATGCGTCTTTAAATCTATAAATTTCCTGAGATTTTGGACGATGAAGGCTAATAATATTTCTTATTGGATTTCTTCTTTTGTGATCTTTCTCATATTTATCGATTATTTTTGTTTCATTATTCATGATCGCAAGGTTATTAATTTTATTTCTATGTGAAATCAAATTTCCTCATCTTCATGTACAATATATCTCCAGTATATGTACAATATATGTTCACGGCAGTATATGTTGCGTGTATAAAGAGTATATGTTCAGTATATTAGAAGATTTTTTGTACACTGTTCATTATATGTTCTGTGTATAGAGAGTATATGTTCAATATATTAGAAGGTTTTTTTTTTTTTTTGTATAGAGAATATAAGTGACCTGTTATACATGTTTTTCGTTGCAACATATATTGAATATATACTAACATAAACACAACATATACCACTTGACAGTTGCGTGAATTACAATACATGTTTTTATTTCTCTTTTAAAAAACGTACAAGCTGCGCGAATTAAGCAAATGGCTGATTTTTTTATTTTTTTAATGGAAACGGCTGATTTTCATTCCATCTCGACGAAGGCAAAGTTTTTTTTTTCTTATAGAAATGGCGGAAATCATGGGAGTGGAATGTGGATGGAGTCCACTTTTTAGGTAACTGAATTTTAGGCATAAATGTAGTTAAATCTTGACAGCTAGGTAGAACTACATTACTTGTTAATGGATGGTATATTTATAAAATTTTCAATTTCATATAGGATAAGAGAAAATTTCCCAAAAAATATTATGTTAGTATACATGGGCAAGTGGGTTTCATCAAGGGTTTTCTAAACGGGCTTGAAGATAATACGTAGCCCAAACTCTGCAGGGTCTCAAACCCAATATCTATATATATATAATTAATAGCTAATAACATTTAATAAAACCTATTTAATTTTATCTATGTGGCAATTTAATCATTTTCCCTCCAAAAATCGTTACTTTTGATGTATTTAATCTTTCATTTAATTATTAAATAATCAACACTAATCACTTTAAAATTACAAATAACATTTTAAACTTTTGATTACTGACAGTTGA
Organism: Striga hermonthica; assembly: GCA_902706635.1. Lineage (NCBI taxonomy): Eukaryota > Viridiplantae > Streptophyta > Magnoliopsida > Lamiales > Orobanchaceae > Striga > Striga hermonthica. The sequence continues at coordinate 14,053,620 of CACSLK010027831.1, forward strand.
CCATATAATGTGTTGACCGTATAATGTGATTAGATGTTATTATAACTTTCGTCCAATTGCCTCCAGTTTCTTTAGAAAAGTGTATCATTGTGGTTACATTTAAATTATTTTTTTAAATAAATAACGTATTTGAAATTCCTAAATAATTTGGGTAAATTTTAATTTAATTCCAAACCAAAAATAATTAGGTTCGGATTACCATAAATATATTGATTATTTATGGTCATGTTACATGCATTAATTGTATTTTAATATCATTGCTTATTATAACTATTGAATTGTATATATATTTTAAAAGTTAATAACTTTTGTATTTTTCATTAGTTTTACATATGCAATATATCAAATTAATCTTATTTTGATGAACTTCGATTTAACATCCATATTGTATGTATAAAAATAATAATTTATATTTATCTTTATAACGACAATAAAATTATTGTTAATACTTATTAGAAAAATAAAATTATTTATCAACTAATATATTTATATTTCAAGTAGTTATATGATATAAGTTATAAAAACTAATATAATATAACACATGTAAGTCATAAGTAACACATATCATTCTAAAATATATAGTAATATATTTTTTTTTGTAAAAAAGTAAACTAAATTTAATATAGTTTTCTCATTAATTTTAAAATTTAAGATTAATTTTTTAACAAGCACCCGTGTAATACACGGGTGTTGTACTAGTAATAAACTATTCACAAAAAAAGACATTCAAAATATACATTACATCCAATCAGATAAACACAATTTCAAAAATAAATATTTTAACTTCTTTAATTGTAAATTTGGCCAGCAAAAAGGTGAAAAAAAATAATTAATCATTATATGCATACAAATAACTCACAATACTTTATTTATGTTTGTGCAAATGCACAAGATCGAATACTAGTTCCAGCCTAATACTTGTTCAAATAGTACAAATTGAGTGAACCCTGAAAGATAGGTTTTTTTTTTTTTTTTTTTTTTTGTTCTTCTCTTGCAGCCTAGCAGTCTGTTGTTTCAGTGGTGAAGAAGGCGAAAAATGTCTCACCGGAAGTTTGAGCACCCACGGCATGGGTCCCTCGGTTTCCTCCCGAGGAAGAGGGCTGCTCGCCACCGGGGAAAGGGTAACCTTCTGATTTTATTCCTTTGATTTATGTTTTGTTGGTCTATTTGTGTGCTAATGGTGTTATAGTAAGCATTTTCTGTGCAATTGATTTTTGCACTGGCCTCACAATTTGTACTGGATTGTTATCATCTGTGTATTTGGGTTTAGTTTCTGTAATGTGGTTTTGCTTTCATTTGTAGTGGTTTTAATATGATTCTTATAACTGCAGTTAAGGCTTTCCCGAAGGATGATCCAACCAAGCCCTGCAAGCTGACTGCTTTCTTGGGTTACAAGGCCGGCATGACCCACATTGTCCGAGAAGTCGAGAAACCTGGATCAAGTAAATTTTGTTTCATAAATGTTTCGAAACAATGTGCCTTGCCTAATGCCCTTATTTTGGAGTGGGTTTACTCGAATAAACATTGTGAATTTGTTTATGACAGATATTTAGCACATTTGTTTCATAAATGTTTTGAAACCTGGATCAAGTAAATTTTGTTTCATAAATGTTTTGAAACAATGTGCCTTGCCTAATGCCCTTATTTTGGAGTGGGTTTACTCGAATAAACATTGTGAATTTGTTTATGACAGATATTTAGCACATTCTTTGGCTGTGTAAATTTGCTTGTCACATATCTTCAGCTATTTGCTTCTATCCTTTTAGGAACACTGTCCTTTCCCCGGAACTCTACCAACAGCTACTTTCTCATTCAAATTTCTTCCCACGTTACGTTGTTTTAGAATAATCTGTTGATTGTTGTGATGAATGAGAATTTGTGTTACAATGATCTTTTCTACCAACTTTCAGATGCCTTTAAAAATCCGTTGGAGATTAGCTTCTCGAACATCCTGTGCCATCTTAATTATCTACTGCCTTTGTCCTTTTTGTACACTTATAATCTCTTGTAGACTCACAAGGCTATCTTTATCCCTTTTTTTAATTATATTTTACATGAATGATAATAAGTTTCCACTGGTGGCTGATAGATTGAACAATTTGCAATTAATGATTTCAGAGCTTCACAAGAAGGAAACATGCGAAGCCGTTACAGTAATTGAAACACCACCGATGGTCATTGTTGGCGTGGTTGGGTATGTGAAGACCCCTCGTGGCCTTCGGTGCCTGAACACGGTCTGGGCTCAACATCTGAGTGAGGAGGTGAGGAGGAGGTTCTACAAGAACTGGTGCAAGTCCAAGAAGAAAGCCTTCAGCAAATACTCAGCAAGACTCGAGACTGATGAGGGGAAGAAAGATATCCAGGCACAGCTGGATAAACTGAAGAAATATGCATCTGTCGTTCGTGTGTTGGCGCATACTCAGGTCATCTTTAAGCCAATCTTTTCTCAAGACTGTCTATTTGTGGTCTATTTGTTGGTGTTGATTCTCGATAGTATTTGCTCTTCTCAGAGTGGCTCTGGTAACCAGAATATTAATTGTTTTATTGCGTGATAAAGTTTACCCTTTTAAGTCCAGTCGTATTACAAAAGAATGTTGTTATGTTTTGTATTTACGAATATTTTAGGAGATACTTTATTTTACTAGTTCACGTCCCTCAAATGTCAAAAATCAAGAATGTGTTGCAGGACACGACAAAAGCATTTGTAATATGCCTGGACTTTCTTAACAATTATGACGACTGAAGGGTCAATCTTGTTTCTTTTTTTTTTTTTTTTTAATTTGCATTTGATATTGATTATATCCTTTCTTTTGTTGTTGCAGATACGGAAGATGAAGGGTCTGAAGCAGAAGAAGGCTCACCTGATGGAGATTCAAGTGAATGGCGGAACTATTGCTCAGAAGGTTGACTTTGCGTATGGGTTCTTTGAGAAGCAGGTCCCAATTGATGCTGTGTTCCAGAAAGATGAGATGATTGACGTCATTGGTGTAACCAAGGGTAAGGGTTATGAGGGTGTTGTTACTCGTTGGGGTGTGACCCGTCTTCCTCGCAAGACCCACAGGGGTCTTCGTAAGGTTGCTTGTATTGGTGCTTGGCATCCGGCTAGGGTGTCCTTCACCGTTGCTAGGGCCGGTCAGAATGGGTACCATCACAGAACTGAAATGAACAAGAAGATTTACAGGCTTGGCAAGGCTGGCAAAGAGGAACATACTGCTAGTACCGAGTTTGATAGGTAAAAATCCTGTACACCTCGTTTCCAGTGTTATATGCTGTACACAAGGGTTTCTGTTTTTTATTTTTTTCTTCTTACAGAAGTATTTATATTTACATTGATAAATTTAAAAAGTCCACCTGAGTAGGGTATTTGTGAATATTGACAGATTTTATACTTCGAAATGAAAAAATTCAGGCTCTAAAGTTTTTCGTTACTATCCTGATTGGCTCGACATGCCTCGAAGAAAATATTGCTTAATACCTTCTGAATGTTCTTTTGATTTTTGCTGAATTCGTATGAGAAAAATGTTCCAGCTATTGAATGCAATATAAGATGTTTCCGATTCTTGACAACTAACCCTTTGTGAGATTGAACTGATGCAGGACTGAGAAGGATATCACCCCTATGGGTGGATTCCCTCACTATGGTGTTGTGAAGGATGATTACATCATGATAAAGGGCTGCTGTGTGGGACCTAAGAAAAGGGTTGTTACGCTCAGGCAAACTCTGCTGAACCAGACTTCTCGTGTTGCCCTCGAGGAAATTAAGCTCAAGTTCATCGACACCTCGTCCAAGTTTGGACACGGGCGGTTCCAGACAACCGAGGAGAAGCAAAAGTTCTATGGTCGGGTCAAGGCCTAATGTTTGTTGTCTTACAGAGCAATTTATGATGTTTCGTAGTTTTTATGATTTTTTTGGCAGTCATTCAAGACTAAAGTTTTATTTCTGGTTTTTGTAAGACACGGCAAAATTTATGTTCTGGTTTTTGCGTCTTAAATGGATTTGAATATTATACATGGTGCATTTTTAATTTTTTTTTTTACTTAGGACATTAAAGATGTCATCAAATTAACCAAGCTTAAAAGCTATTACAACTCGAGATTCAAAACAATTGTGAAACTTCAATAGTTATTACTCCATAATATAACATGTAACAACTGACATATTTGCTGCCCAAAAGGGAAAAAAAGAGGGGAAAAAAGAAAAAAAATAAATAAATCTGTCACCATATATATTTTATAACTCATCATGCGAATCCTCGTCTTCACCATCACTGCCCCGAGTCCCACCACTCTTCTCATACGCCCTTCTCACAATCGGACTGCACAAATCCTCTAGCTCCTTCATCTTCTCATCCAACTCGTCCTTCTCGGCACTCGGGTTCTCGTCCAGCCACTCATTCGCGTCTCTTAATGCGCTCTCGATTTTCTCCCGGTCCTCGGGCTCTACGCTGTCTGCAAACTTGTCCTGGATCGTGGTCCGCATGTTGAAAATGTAGGTCTCGAGCTTGTTCTTAGCCTCGATCTTCTCCCGAACATTTTTGTCCTCCTCGGCAAACTCCTCAGCCTCCCGTATCATGTCCTCAATTTCTCGTTCGCTCAAGCGGCCCTTGTCGTTGGTGATGGTTATGGACTTGGACTTCTTGGCCGCCTTGTCTTGTGCAGTCACTTGGAGAATGCCGTTCACATCCACCTCAAACGTCACTTCTATCTGAGGCACTCCCCTGCAATAAAAACGCGAGTATCAGAATTCGCAACTCATGATCTAAGTATTTGTAAGATTAGACTGCAAAAGGTAAACAAATTTTTGCCGCAGCTAAATTTTTTCGTTTCTTTTTACCTTGGAGCAGGTGGAATGCCTTTGAGTTCAAAGCTCCCGAGCTCGTGACAATCTTTCGTCAAAGCCCTTTCGCCTTCGTAAACCTGTAATTTGATCAGAAATATGTTGTAAGTCCCCTAAGTTCGAACATTACTAATGTATTTTATGTTCTTTTCTTTTCCCTCTCGTCTCATACCTTAATAGAGACCGTGTCTTGTTGGTCTTGATAAGTAGTGAAAACCTTCGACATCTTTGTTGGTTTCACTGTGTTTCTCGGGATCACCTTCGTCATCACACCACCAACCGTCTCGATACCTAAACTCAACGGCGTCCTATCAATCACAACAACCTCTGCACGAAAAAAACAAGTCGAAAACAAACATTCATCAGAATTGCTACTCATAAGAAATTCGAAATTCAATTCACATAATGAAAGAAAAAAAAAACGGAGAAGTAAAGACATTACTCTCTGTCTCCTCGCCACCCTCGCCGCTGAGGACTCCTCCCTGAATAGCCGCCCCATACGCCACCGCCTCATCGGGATTCACTCCCCTACACGGCTCCTTACCGTTAAAAAACTCTCTCAACATCTCCTGCACCTTAGGTATCCTCGTACTCCCACCGACCAACACAATCTCGTCCACATCACCCTTCTTCAAGCCCGCATCCTCCAAGGCCCGCTTAACAGGGCCCATCGTCTTCTTAAACAAATCCACATTCATATCCTCAAACCTCGCCCTCGTCAGCGCCTCCGACAAATCCACCCCATCGAAAACCGACTCGATCTCGACCCGCACCTGATGCTGACTACTGAGGGCCCGCTTGGCCCGCTCGCACTCCCGACGAAGCTTCCCGAGTGCCCGCTTGTCCTTTGAGATGTCCTTTTGGTACTTCTTTTTTATAAGCTTGACGAAGTAGTCCATGAGGCGGTGGTCAAAGTCCTCCCCGCCGAGATGCGTGTCGCCGCTAGTGGACAGAACCTCAAACACGCCACCGTCGAGGCTGAGGACGCTCACGTCGAAGGTCCCGCCACCGAGGTCGAAGACGAGGACGTTCTTAGCAGCTTCCGATTGCTTGTCGAGGCCGTAGGCTAGGGAGGCGGCTGTTGGCTCGTTTATGATGCGGGCAACATGGAGCCCCGCGATCGTGCCAGCGTCCTTAGTCGCCTGACGTTGAGCGTCGTTGAAATATGCCGGTACAGTGACAACTGCACTTTTGATTTTCTTGCCCAAGAACGACTCTGCCGTCTCCTTCATCTTTTGAAGAATCATGGCGCTAATTTCCTCGGGGCTGAACACCTTAATCTCCCCATCCTTCACCTTCACCTCGATATAAGGCTTCCCGTTTTTGTTCACCACCTTGTACGGCAACATTTTCATGTCCCTCTGCACCTCCGGGTCGTCAAACCTACAACACACCAAACACCAAACACGTCTTTAGTCTATACTTCCCTCATTCAATCAATGATAGAAAAGGAGAATATATATATATATTGCACTTACTTTCGTCCGATTATTCGCTTGACATCGAAAATAGTGCGTTCGGGATTAACGGTCGCCTGATTCTTGGCGGCTTCCCCGATGAGACGTTCGGTGTCGGTGAATGCGACCCACGAAGGGGTGATTCGGTTGCCTTGGTCGTTGGCTATGATCTCCACCTTCCCATTCTTGTAAACTCCCACGCACGAATATGTCGTCCCGAGGTCGATTCCGATGACCGTGCCCAAGTTTTGATCGGCTGCATTAGCTATGCCTACGAAGAATTCTTTACCAACAATCAAGAAAGCACATAAAACTCAAAGTTAGTCCTTCAAACATAATATCATAATTCCGTAACGGGACCGTAGCAATTAAAAATATACCTGATGCAAATAGCAGAAGAAAGCAGACAGCCACATCCTTGAAAGCCATGAATGAAGCAGTAGTAATTGATTAATATAAAACGGTAATAATAACTATGGGACTATGATGAGTAATGAATTTTTGATGGGGGGGAGGGGTTCTATTTATAGGTTGTGATTATGGGTTGAAGCTCACGAGTAGCTAGAGTATTCTGGCCAATAGGAGAGTGCCACGTAATGGAGTTGGTGTTGGCTGTTTGGTCTCCGCCGCCACTAGGATGATTAGGAATCCTTTTTTGTGTTAGATTAGATGTAAGATGACGAGTGGTGACGTGAGTCGGTGCCAGTGAAGGTGCCGAGATTTCATTACGTACAATTCCGTATCATAAACAGTTATTAATTAATAAATTATCTATATAATAATTTTAGAAAGTCGGTTAGTTATTTTTTTTTTTTTCTCATAAACACATTATTATTATTATTATTATTATTATTATTATTAGTATTATTATTATATTTAAAATAGCATTCCTGCCACACATAAAATTCGTTTGTCTTATATCGCATCCCCTTGGCCGGATGGGTCAAAGTCAATACGGATGGGGCTTTTAGCCAGCTCACGGGCTTGAGTAGCTCAGAAGGTTTGATTCAGGATGACATGGGGCGCGGGATAGGGGGTTCCTTATGAATATTGGCTCATGTGCAATTATTGGAGCTGAGCTCTGGGGACTTTTTTAGGGTTTGGTCCTAGCGTGGGATCGGGGTCTTCAGAATGTTATTGTCGAGGTTGATAGTCAAAGCGTTACGAACATGAAGGCTCTTATGGGAATAATGAGGCTTTGGTTCAAGCTATTAGGGAGCTAATTAATCGAGAATGGTCTGTGCGCCTTACGCACGTCCACAGGGAGCGAATGTCGTGGCAGATCGTTTGGAGAGTTTGGCGGTTTATTACTTGATCGGTTTGCACCAGCTTTCGGCTCCACCTGAAGGTTTGGGAGAGTGGTTATAACATGATAATATTGGGGTGTCGTACCCCAGGCACGTTCTGGCCTAGGCCTTTGGCCTTCTTCATTGTACAAAAAAAAAAAACATATACTTCACTGTATATTACTTGTCAATACTCAAATAGGCTGTGATATGTAAATTTTTCTTTATGAACTGCCCGCCGACTCAGCCTGGGCTTAGAAAAGGGCCGGTTCAGAGTTTTCGAGCATGATGACCCGGCTGGCCAGGCCATCCCCAACCTGACCCGTGATTTGAATAAACAAAAGTATAATATTGTATAATTATAATTATAATTACATAATGTTTTACCTGAAGTTAATGTTATTTTTATATAATATTAAATGTGTAAAATTATAATTGGTTAGCTAATTAAAAATAATAAATTATGATAATGTGTTTCCAGCTCAATACCAAGCTGCTATATCAAAGAGAGTATTATTAAACGAAAAATACAAACAAAATTATTTTATGTGGCTTTTAATTAATTTAAGAGGAAATTGCATGCCCTATTGTTATGCTTAAAATATTTAATACTTTTGCACCCTATTTATTTTCTTTTTTAAAATCACCTAAACCACATAAAATTTTTTTAATTATACCTAAAAACATGATTAACCTAGTTACATGTATTTAATTGGGATTAAAACCCCTCAACAACATTCTAATTCCACGCAACAGATATTGATATCATCAGATTCCCCGCAGACCCTAAAACGTAAACTTTCTCTTCGTTCTTTTTTCTCTCCCGCATCGCGCACCAGGAACAATCATCAGTCTCTCAATCGCACCATCACCAAGTTTGCAGCACATCCACGAAGCTTCCCAGCGGTTCCTCAGTCACTATCGCCGCCTCTATTCAAGAGATACCAGGCCCATGACCGAATTTTGATCGCCCTCCGCCCGCGAACAACCACCCCGACGCGACCCTCCTCCGGCAATTCCTAGTTCGCGCAGCACCGGGGAGTTTACCCTCCTGCTTGAGTGGATGACAAGAAGAATCCGTCTCGTGTTCCTTAGAATTTGCCCCTTTTTTTCTTTCCTTTTTTTTTTTTTTTCTTGTATGATATGATTATAATTCGAAGGTATATTTACAACCGAGTTGGGTATATGTTGGGTATATCCGAGTATATCCGAAGTAACTTTTCTCTGGTTATCTGTTTAATAATCCCTTTTTTTCTTGTGTTATATGTTGGGTATATCCGAGTATATCCTAAGTAACTTTTTCTCGGGTCATCTGGTGGGTATATCCGAGGTAACTTTTCTCTCTATCCGAAGTATCTTTTCTCTTTCTATGCTATACACTTTTGTCACTGGCTTTCTGCACCTGTTACACATTTTTAGTATATTTGATGTATATTTTTTGTGTATGTCAGGTAATAATTCCCCCCAAAATTTCAGAATTTTTGGTGTTTCTATATACTTTTATGTATAAAAATAAAAAAAAGATATAATTTTTTTGTGGAAGTCTTGTTTTTTTATTGCGCATATACTGAATATGTACTACCATAAACTCAAAATATACCACCTGGCCGCTGCGCGAATATAATATTGCAACATACACTGAATATATACTAACATAATCTCGAAATATACTACCTGGCGGCTGTTTGAACTACAATGTACAAGTTGCGCGAATTAAAGAAGTAATAAATGAATCAGTTATTATTATTATTTTTTTCCTAATCGCGGATTTCACGCACATTACAAGATAACTGATTTAGATGCAATCTCTTAAATAAAATAGCTAGTTTAGGTATTGTTGAAAATACTTTTACATTAAGGTAAAATTGAAAATACTTTTATATCTTATAGGAGAGACAAAAATTTCTCTTAATTTAAACACTTATTTTATGCCATTTTATATAGTGGTTATAATTATTTATTGGACTCCCACAAGGCCTCAACTAAATTTATAGGCCCGTCGTTGAACATGCGTAAATTATTATTATTTTTTCCTTTGAATTGTATAATAATAAGCCCAATTGTTAAATTAACATACTCTGGACCATCATTTGAAATAATGACGCTGTTTGTCTTTTCTCAACCAATCTTTACATAGTTGTGACGCTTTGTTATTTAGCCAAAACTGTTCCTTTGATTTTCATTTCTACCCCAAACAATAATTATTATTTTCTCATTTTTCTTTATGTCTCTTCTTTAAATATTTATTTATATCTCCATCCTTATATTTTCTCATTTATTTCTCTCTCTCTCTCCTCTTTGGGCACGATAAACAACTTTCCATCCTCATCTCTCTCTTTTTTTTTTTTCTTATAAAACAGAAAACTAACCTAAAAATTCTCAAAATCTCTCATTTTTTTAGATGGGATAAATCTTAAGAGATGTTTCGGAGCAACACACGGCGGCAAGTTTTTATGAATCGCGGGTACCGCCGATAGACCCACGTCAATGCCGAAAATTCACCATTCGTCGCTACCGAAAAGAGATGATTCGCTAATACTGTGCTCAAGCCCATCTCCAATCTCCTCTCATCTTCTTCGTGCAAATCATGAAATACAGAGGTATGTTGTGTAATCAATTTGTTCGTATGTGTAATTTTCTCACAAGTAAACACCTTCAAGCTGTGATTTGTTTTTCTGATTCATTATATTGTTGTGTTTATACAAAATTTTTGTCCATATAAGTAGAAATAGGTTGCGTCTGATTCTAAATTTCTAAGAACCGAACTAGGTTTTTGGCGTGAAGAAGATGGAGAATTGAGAGAAAATGATGTGGAGACAGTGAAGAGGAAAAATGCATAATTATGCACTTTTCTCTGGGCTCCATAATTAGCTCCCAGTTGACCCAATTTCTCTGGGCTCAATAGCTGCACCGGTTATGAATTTTTGCCTATGAGCAGGTTACCGAGTTTGTGGGCATCCGTTTTTATGTTGTTTTTTATGCTATTTTTGTGTTGCTTTTAGGTTATTTTTATGTTGCTTGAAAATGTTTTATTGTTAATTTTTTTATATTAATTTCTTCTTGAAAGATGTTTTTCTTTATGTTACGATGTCAAAGGAAAAACTACAGGAACTTACCAAGAGTGATTAGTTAGTGTGGCAATGGTTTCTGAATGATTCGGTCTTCTGTTTAACTTTTCTTTTGTTTTCGATTTTTTTTCCTTTTAATCTGATTTAATAATTATGTACATAACCAATTGATTAATTTTTTTTTTTGTTGGTTTATTTCTTTAGACATTTAAGAAGAAGAATTTAAGAAAAAGAAAGAGATAAGTGCAGAAGAGAAAAAAAAAAATTAACGAGAAGTGTGGGAGTTAGAAGGAAGAGAGAGAAAGAGGGCAGTTAAAATTTTGAATTACTGTAACTCCTTGTTGGAGTATTTTTGACTCCTTGTTGGAGTAATTTTGAAATTCAATATATTTAAGCATTTTTATGGAATTCTTTTTCATAACTAGGTTAGTTATGTATTTTCCCCCCATCATTTTCGTTGCTAATTTTCCAGTTTTATCGCTAACTGATAGAGAGACCTTTGCATTTAAAGCCCGTCACGAGTAGTTAGCTGTCTTTGAACGGCTCACATCTATATATATATAATTACTAGCTAATTCATTTAATAAAACATTTAATAAAATTTATTTTAATATCCCTCCAAAAAAAATTACATTATTTTAATTAATCACTCATTAATTTGCTAAAACCGTTACACCTTAATATATATATATTTTTATTATTTATTTTTTCGATCAGTTATTAAAATAATTTTAAATTTGGCAGCAAATTATTCAAATGTGTAACGGCTAATGTTGGAACTTAAAGTTGATTGACACATTCAGAACTGTAACCGCTATATTTGGTTGCATTGTTGGAAGAAAAATATGATTGACACATATTCTTTT
>CACSLK010027831.1:14086077-14109484 GCA_902706635.1 Striga hermonthica
AATCACTAAATAAAATAAAAACTACCCAAAATCCCACAAAATTACTAAAAATACATAAAAATAATAATAAAAAAACATTAATAAAAACATAACAAAAATAACACTAACAGTTCTGAAGAGAGAAAGCTGGTCCATCGACTTCGAGGCACCAAGTTCTGCCAAGTTTCACGCGCCGCAGCACAATCACGGAGCACATGGATCGTGGTTTCGACGGCCATCGGACAGACCGGGCAGCCCGCGTGATCAGCAAAATGACGACGGTGGCGGACATCATTGGTCAGTAATCTCTCCCGGGCGGCAAGCCATAGAAATTGTCAGACCCGTTGAGGACCAACCCACCGCCAGATGACTCTCCATAAGCTTTCAGCTCTTCGATCACCCGACGGAGATAACGCCAAATAGGCTGAGCGCGTCGAAAATCGACCATAGGCCGACCATCCCCAGAAAATCTCGTCGTTTCCCAGGTCGGCATGCGGCGGCGACAAAGCGAAAATTCGAAGGAGGTACGTCGCCGACAACAAACCCTGGAAGGCAGCCCAGTCCCATCCTCCCTCTGGCCTGACATAGGCGGCAACCGGGGTCTGCAACATCAACTCCGGAACCGGGCCCGTCGCAAACTTGATTAATGGGTCTGGGATGTTTAATCACCGATCCCACCAAAAACAAGCCGTCCTTCCGTTACCAAGAGACCATCGACTCCCCTCAACCGTCTCTCTCCATACATCTCGAATGGCCCGAAGCACCGTAGAGCCTTGAGGGAATTCAAAATCAGCACCCATCTCCATGGGACGGAGCTGATACTTCGCTCGCAGTAGTCGACACAATAATAACCCAGGCTTCGTAAGGATAGACCAGGCCATCTTCATCAGCAGGGCTTTATTCATGAGCCGTTGCTCTTTCATTCCTAAACCACCTTCCGACTTTGGCCGGCAAAAATCAGACCAAGACACCAGACTAACTTTACGGGCCGAAGTCGTGCCACCCCATACAAAATTACGACACTTACGCTCCAGGCTATCACACACCCCATGCGGCAGCGAGGCGGTTTTCATGGAGAAGTAAGGCAAGGAGTTCAAAACGGACTGAGTTAGTGTCACCCTCCCTGCCATAGAGAGGGTTGAAGCCTTCCACCCGGCTAAACGTTTTTCGGCCTTCTCAAGGAGCTCAACATACGTGGACTTAGTCACACGACCATGAATGAGGGGCATCCCCAAGTAGCGACCCAAATTCTCAACCGCTTGAAACCCCAACCGGTGGGCTAGCATCGTACGCACGCCATTCGGAACATTGGAAGAGAAAAACACCTGTGTTTTTGGATCACTGATTTTTAAGCCCGAGGCCTGACAGAAAGCTTGTAACGTACTTGTCAGACAATCTGCTTGGTCCCAGGACGCCTCTATAAATAAGAGCAGATCATCGGCAAACATGAGATAAGGCACGAAGACGAGACCGCGCCCCACTTTAATCGGCTTCCACTTCCCAGTAGAAACAGACCTGTCTATCATATGAGCCAACGTTCGATGCACAAAACAAATAAATAAGGCAAAATCGGGTCACCCTGTCGAACACCACGAGTGGGGGTAAACTCTTCACTAACTCCCCCATTCCACTGCAACTGCATGGTAGCGGAAGTAACAAATGCCATCACAGCATTAACAAAGACCTCCGGAAGACCGACAAGTACCAATGTCTCACGAATGAAGTTCCAGCTGAGGTAGTCATAGGCCTTTTCCAGATCCACCTTCACAGCCATAAGCCCCATCTTCCCCGTCTGTCGGCGCATCGAGTGTATCAACTCTTGGGCCATAACAATGTTGTCAGTAATATGCCGACCAGGGACAAAGCTCGCCTGTGCCGGATTAATCACCGAAGGAAGCACTGTCTTCAAGCATTCTGCTAGCACTTTCGTCGCCAACTTATAAACAACATTAAGGAGGCTTATAGGCCTGAATTGCTTCAAGCCCGTCGGATTGTCCACCTTAGGTATCAACACCAACAAGGTGGAATTTAATGAAGCCGGAAGTCGTCCCCCGAGCCAGATATCACGAATCTGAGTACACACCGACGGGCCAACATGATGCCATTGCCGCTGGAAGAAGAGAGCATGGAGCCCATCCAGTCCCGGCGCTTTCAAAGGAGCCATCCTTTTCAAGGCCAGAAACACTTCAGCATATGAGATATCCCGGCCAAGGGCCCGAAGTTTGGACCCATCTACCCCCGGAAAAGCAGCTGGGATCCAAACCGGAGGCGCCCCTGCGGATGGAAAGGTGTAGATGTTTCGAAAGAAAGCCACAGCCATCTGCTGTAGCGTAGCTTGGTCCTGCACAAGCTGTCCATCCTCACCCTGGAGAAAGAGGATCTTGGACTTCCGGCGCCGATGCTTGACGAGGCGGTGGTAATAGGAAGTATTTCTATCTCCAAAAAGAACCCAATCCCGCTGAGACTTCTGGAGCATCAATAATTCCTCCTGAAGGAGGACCTTGTCCAGCTCTAGGAGCAGTTCCTTCTCCAAATTGCGAAGGAAGGGGTTCCACAAAAGATCTGGCTGTCGTTGGATCCCGCTAATACGGGCTAAAAGCTTGCGTTTCCGTTGGAAGATATTCCCAAAAACGGAAGCGTTCCATGACCGAACTTGCGAGACGAATTCCCCGACCAAGTGCCCATAAAAGCCGCCAGCTGACCACACTTTCCCGACCAAGTCCTCGAAGCCATCATGAGTAAGCCAAGCGGTGAGAAAACGAAACGGTTTGGGCCCCACAAAACGAGTTGCCAATGCTGCACGCACAAGAAGAGACGTGTGATCCGAATGAACCGGGGCAGGTGATGCACGCAACTGGCTGGGAACAAGTCTAGCCACGCCTCATTTCCAATCCACCAGTCCAGTTTCTCCGCCAGTCCTGGTCGAAACCATGTCATTTGACCCCCATCCGTTCTCAATTCCTGAAGGTCATTATTAAAGATCCACTCTGCAAAGGCTGAGCTAGTGTTGCAATTTCTCAACGATCCGCCAAGCTTCTCAGAAACTCGAAGGAAACAGTTAAAGTCCCCACCTATAATCCATGGGCTAGCAATATCCTCCGCGAGCTTGGATAAACAGCCCCATAAATTTTGCCTTAACCGAGGGTTCGGGCTCGCATAAACAAAAGTCACCATGACAGAGTAATCCCCAACGCGAATACTGGTATGAACATGCTGGCGGCTACACTCCAGTACATGTAAATCGACCTCCGCCTTCCATAAGAGCCAAATACCTCCAGAAAACCCATTGGCTTCGACACGAAAGGACCGATCGTAGCCACATCGTTTAATAAAGTTGTCTGCCCCCACACCACTAATCCTTGGTTCAAACAAAGCAAAAACATCGGGGTTATGTTGCTGCTTTAAAGTAATAAAGGCCCTCCTGAAACCATCAGAAGCGGCCCCTCTCACATTTCAGGACGCTAAATTTATAAACACACTAATGTACAAAGCAGCGACGACTACCATCAAAGCGAGCTCGGGACCTGCATCCCAGCTTCCTCATCCGTATCCATAGCCCGAGCGCTCATCCCGCTATCCCGGGTCAAGCTGTTGTGCGGAGGGTCCAGTGCCGCCACATCTGGCGGTCGTGGAGGGTGAACCTCCAGCCCATCACCGGGGTCCAGCAACTCCACATCAGTACTAGGAGGCTGGGGTTGAGTTGGTGGATCCACTACCTGAACGACCTGGTGCTTAGACGAATCCAAAGTGGAAGGCACATGGGTAACGAGTGACGAAAAAGGGTTCGGATGGTGGTTCACACTTGTCTGCCGTAGAAAGGCGCCGGCCACCCCTGATTGAGACACCCCCTGAAACCGACCGCTAACCTCCGGGCGAACACTAGATGGTTCCCCTGGAAGAATCTAGGTATGGGCCTTGTTAGAAGCCCCAACATTAGTCTTCTTTTTGCCAGTAACAGTCCGCCACTCGGCCTCCTTCCCCCGATTGATCTTCCCCGCACTCGTCGTACTACTCACGCCCGGGGCAAACAGTCCACTGGGAGCGTGATCAGCACATCCGTCCTCCTCTATGTCCTCACTCAAAACACTAAACTGCGAGCCAGAACCACTCCTGTCATTCGTCCTTTCGGTGGAGCCCGGGACCCCCTTCTTAGCCCCCGGATATGACCTGCCATTGGTCTTGGCGAGAAGCCATGGCCCGTACAAGACCTTCCCAACCGTGTCACGCGAAACCTCCCCAGTCTTGGCCACTTCATGTATCCCATCATCATCTTTAGCAGCCGGTGCCCTGGCCGTAGGATGGTCATTCACTTCAGCAACCGGATCCTCCCCCGTCGGCTTAGATGTAGGACGGTCCAGACACATCACCGCCACATGACCATAGAAACCACAGTGAAAGCAAATCTCCGGGAGAAACTCGTATTCGACACGCTGGAACTTCCCTCAAATGTTGAACCTGACGCATAACTGTTTGGATAAATCCAGAACCACTGCTAGTCGAGCAAATTTCCCCCTGGTCTGAGCAGCAGTCTGATGATCAATCTTAACCACCTTCCCAACGATCTCTCCAATCGTCCGGAACACCCTCTTGTGATATAGGTGGACAGGCATACCTGGTAACCGAATCCATGTCACCAAAGAGTTGATCTTGTTACAAGTAGCATCAAACGCATCACTCCACGGCTCAACATGAAGATAAATTTTTTTGTACTGTTTGGAGACCATCCAGGGGCCCCCCACAAGCACACGGACAGCGTCATCATGGGTGTTAAAGCGAATCTGAAAGTAACCATTCTCAAGGTCGATCATGTCGCAATCATTCATAAACGGCCACAAAGTGACAAGCTTATTGTACAACAAGTGAGGAGAAAAGGCAGCCCCCATCACCTTCACGATCACCACATTCTTCCAAGAGAGCAATAGCTTGTTGTAGAAACTATCGGTAATCCGAATATTCGGTAAAGGCCCCTCGCGATCAATAGTAACCTCTTGATCAGTCCCACTCTCGGTTTCCTCATCCGATAGTAAGTCCACATGGGACCTGTTGCCATTGAGCATCTCCCTAAAACTAGGTTTAGCAGGCGGCACTACGGTCTGCGCCGACTCCTGCGCGGCACTCTCAGGGACCCCCTCACTGGCCACCTGGAAGCGGGTACGCTTCAGAGATCGAGAATTCACCCTTGGCTGGGCATTCGTCCTCTGCAATTCCATCGATCTCTGCAACTCCGAAAAATCAGAATGACTCCGGTCAGGCGGGTTAAACTTCGGGTCATCCGGCGGGCTCCGATCAATCTCCATGAGTCAGCAAAGGATTCGTGGGATAGGTAGGGTTTTTTTTGAAATATGACATTTTTTTAATGTCTATCTTTAAAAAGTTGGCCCGAAAATTTCTGATACAATAAATTTATGAAGGCCATATAATAGCATGTATTCCGTTCTTCATATTGAATTTTTTGAATTAAAGTTGGAGTTGAAGTCAAGATTTCCCGCATGCTAAATGCATCGACCTGTCACACATTTATCAAATGGGGACCAATCAATTCAACCTTAGTGTTGATATTAATATCCTCACAGCTCGTAATTAATAAATAGTTAGAGACCGGTTTTGCTATAAAAGCTAAGAGTTGGCTCCATAGTGGAGCCAACATTCTATATACAACAAGTAAATATATCATATTCGTTGATTACTTAAATAACACTAATATAATTTTATTACTATGATATGATTTTACTTGCGGTATATATAAGGTTGACTCCGTTATGGAACCAACTGTTGGCTTCACAACAAAGCCGGAGTCAGAGTATATAAATTCTTGACAACCTAGGATTAACCTCACTAATCTTGCATTAAAGTTAAAATAAAAAGAAAAAGTCTAAATATGAACAGTAATTCACCCTAATTAGACAATAGGCTTGACCCAAATTCCACAATTTCCTCAGACTTGACGACCTCTTTAATGATGGACTATATAGTGATGATTTTAGGTGTATATATAGCTTCAATAAAATTTATGAACCTACGTTGACAAAATTCTATAAAGAAAATTGATAATTGCAACTTATTACATATTAATATTGTCTTTGTATTGTGCATTTTAATTAGTCAGCACAAAATCCAGACTCTTTTGAATTATTCAATAGTTTGTTTGTTCCTCGATCGTGAATTTGTTGGACTTTCATATAAATGCTCAAAAATCGTGGTCATAGTAAAAGAAAGTGGGCAATCATCACGTAGAATCATATCACGGTTTGTTACTAAGAATAATTATAAAGTGGATGCATGATTGTCAACTTATGTGTGTGACCGTGTTTGATAGTGCAAATCTATTAACTTTATTATTATTATTATTATTATTATTATTATTATTATTATTATTATTATTATTATTATTATTTAATATTATTATTATTATTATTATTTATTTGGTGAAGGTAGTTTAATCTTTCATTATTCATTCTAGTTTGCATATATGTATAGACCATTGTGTTTTTTTTTTTTTTAATAATTACATAAATACAATCTCTAGTTCTTTCTCTTATTCTCTCTCTTTTTTTAAAAAAAAAAAATGTTCACAGTACAATAAAGAATGTAATGAGTTTTAAAAATTTGTGAAATCAAATTTATGAACTAGATGATATTTATGTAATAATATTTTATATATTATTCTATTATTGTGGACCATATAATTAGTTGGACCTAATTAAATTAATAGTCAAATTTTATTAGATGTGAATATGTATTAAATGGATTATTTAATGTTATAATATTAAAGAGTCCAATCTGTGATGTTTGACTTGACCAGTAAGTTAGGTTAGAATAATAGGATTAGGATTTTAAGTCTCCTCCTCCTATATATATAGTAAATGCCCCCTTTCTCCCATTTCATACGAAATAAAATTATGAATATCAAGACTTTGTGAAAAGACGAGAGACGTAGGAGTGGGAGAGAGAACATAAACTCACAAGAAAACAAGAAGACCGCAATATCAGACATCAATATCAGACATGCAAGAAGACTGCAAGATCAGACATACAAGAAAACAAGAAGACTGCAAGATCAGACATACAAAAAAAAAACATAGAAGGATTAATGGATTCCTGTAAGTTTGTATGTGCAATTTATTTATGCAAAAGATCAATATGCTATGAATTGATAGAATTATATGCTTAGTGTTTATTCAATTACAAGTAATAGTTGTGAATATACCCATTAAATCTTACATGTGGTATCATGTGTTTACGCATATGATTAAATTGCCAATTAATGTTTAGTAAGGTCTAGTGTGAATTGTTTTTGCATATGATCAGAGCATGGCTTATTTCAATATTGTTAGTGATCATGGATTCTTCAGTCAATATTGCGACATGAATTATTTATTTCTTTATTGTTTTATCATGAATGATTAAGCATTCAGTATTGCAGCATGGAATTGTTTTTTGGATGTTTGAGTTGCTGCAAGTTTATTTTTCTGTACATGTGTTATATTCTTTTCAGTAAATAATTCTATTGTGACATGGCCTTAAATATAATGGATTCTTCATGGAATTATTTGCTGGACTTATTAATATTGCCACAAGCATGTTTTTTCTGTACATGTTCTTTATTCTTGGAATTATTTACTGAAAAGCTTATATCTTTGATAATGGATTCTTAGATTAATGAAAGTATGAATATCTCATAATATGATCAAATAAAATATTTTCTAATTATGTTATTTAAGTAAGAAAGCTAGTTAGTCACTAAAGTGACCTAGTTTAATTTACTATATAGATAATTAAAATTAGAAAAAAAAAGTATCAATTATTCAAATATAAGACGATGTCTTACACTACAAAAAAAACTCTTACATTCAAACAGAAATTTTCCGTTGGAATTCTTTATATTTTCCGTTGGAATAACTATTCAAACGGATAATTCCTACGTATAAAAATTCGTGGGGAAAAGCGACCATTGGAATAGTTAAAATCCAACGGAAAATCCTAAAGAAAAAATCCGTTGGAATTCCTCAATCAACCAACACTTATTCCAACATAAAATTAAGTTTGTTGGATTATTCATTGGAATTTCCAATGGAAATTTTTGCCGTTGGAATTGAAGTGTTTTCTTGTAGTGTTATTACATTACTGTAAATCTACAATATTTGAATAATTGATGTTATAGATTATAAACTAGGAGGACACCTAAAGGTGGACCATGATTTTTAATATATGACAATAAAAGAGAAATTATGATTAAAACTAAGTTAATTAGTGTGTTTATCCAAAGATAACCACTAGTTGATCACAATTCTTATAATTTCTATTACAAATTATTCCTCTTAGACATCAATTAAATACATTATATATTTAAGTATTGACCAAATATATATTTAAATATATAATCTAAAATATTTCTAAATCCATAAATTTTATCAAAGCATAATCTAATAGCATGTATTAAATTTTGCAACACTTAACTCCGGTTTTCCGTCAGGCATTATGGTCCAAAAATTCAATGGAGTAAACTTCATTGAATGGTCTGAGCACATCCAATTTCAGTTAGGTGCTCTGAATATGGATATGGCTCTAGTTATTGATGAAGTACCCGTCACCATTACTGATGAAAGCTCTGAAAAAGAAGTATCTCTTCGTACGGCTTAAGAGCGATCAAATAGGTTGCGCTTGAATTTTATAAAGCTAACCATGGCAGATAACATTAAAGCTTCATAGCCAAAGGCTGACAATGCCAAAGAATTCCTAGGAATGATTAAGGAACTATTTCAATATGAAATTGCGGACAAGTCGATTGTGGGGAGGCTTATGGGCGAACTCACCATTATCAAGTTTGACTGGTCCCGTTCCATCCATGATCACGTGACCCACATGTCCAATATATCAGCTAAACTATCAAACATAGGGATGGAGGTGACCGACTCATTTATGGTTCAATTCATCATGTTTGATAGTTTAGCTGATATGTTGGACATGTGGGTCACGTGATCATGGATGGAGCGGGACTAGTCAAACTTTATAGTGGTGAGTTCGCCCATAAGCCTCCCACAGTCGACTTGTCCGCAATTTCATATTGAGATAGTTCTTTAATTATTCCTAGGAATTCTTTCGCATTGTCAGCCTTTGGCATTGAAGCTTTAATGTTATCCGCCACGGTTAGCTTCATAAAATTCAAGCACAACCTATTTGATCGTTCCCAAGCCGTCGCTCCCAAGCGAAGAGATGCCTCTTCTTCGGAGCTTTCATCAGTAATGGTTGCGGGTACTTCATCAATAACTAGAGCCATATCCAAATTCATATAATCTAACTGAAAATGAATGTGCTTAGACCATTCATTGAAGTTCATTCCATTGAATTTTTCGACCATAATGCCCGACGAAAAACTGGAGTTTAAGTTCTGCAAAATTTAATACATGCTATTAGATTATGCTTTGAGAAAATTTGATGGATTCAGAAATATTTTAGATTATATATTTAAATATACCTTTGGTCAATACTTAAATATATAATGTATTTAATTGATGTCTAAGAGGGAATAATCTCTAATAGAAATTATAAGAATTGTGATCAACTAGTGGTCATCTTTGGATAAAAACACTAATTAACCTAACTTTGATTGTAATTTCTCTTTTATTGTCATATATTAAAAATCATGGCCCACCTTTGGGTGTCCTCCTTGTTTATAATCTATAACATCAATTATTCAAATACTACAGATTTTGGGTAAGTTAATAAGACATCGTCTTATATTTGAATAATTGATACTTTTATCTAATTTTAATTATCTATACCATAAATAAACTAGGCCACTTTGGTGACTAACTAGTTTTCTTACATAGATAATATAATTAGAAAATATTTTACTTGATCATATTTTGAGATATTCATACTTTTATTAATCTAAGAATCCATTATCAAAGATATAAGATTTTCAATAAATACATGTACAGAAGAAACATAGGAAATAGAGGTGACCGACTCATTTCTGGTTTAATTCATCATGAACTCCCTACATGCCGAGTTTGGCCAGTTCCAGGTGAACTACAACACCATTAAAGTGGGACTATAAAGAAATTAGAGCCATGCTTGTGCAGGAAGAGGCGAGAATAAAGAAAGTGAAAGAGGAGTCGATTCACTTTGTATATCATGTGGGAGCCAGCAAGAGCAATATGAAGATGGGAAACAAAGGCAAAGGAAAGGAGGTTAGTCCACTTAAAGTTTATGGAGGACCAACCATTAAAGAGTTGAGGTGCTTTTTCTGTAAGAAGTTAGGTCATCTCAAGAAAGATTGCCCGAAAAGGAAAACTTGGTTCGAAAACAAAGGTAAGCATTATGTTTCTGTATGCATTGAATCAAATTTATTAGAGATTCCCAATAATACTTGAAGGCTTGATTCTGGTACAACTACGCATGTATCCCATATTTTGCAAGGATTTAGTTCGATCCAAATCATAAAGGAATGTGAGCAATACTTAATCATGGGAAACAAGATGAAGGCACGAATAGAAGGCATAGCGACGTATAGATCGATCTTGAGCATTGGTTGTAATATAGATCTTGAAAGATGTTTTATGTACCTGAATGTGCTCGCAATCTTGTTTCAATAAGTAGATTGGATCTTTCAGGTTATTTCTTTAATTTCGTTAATGCTTTTTTTCATTGTACAAAAACAAATTATTTTGTGGCAATGGAAATTTGGTTGATTCGCTTTACCGTTTTGAATTGCATAAAGAATTTTCTGAATCCTTGTTTAATGTTCAAAGTGTTCTTGGGATCAAACGTAGTGCATATAATGAAAATTCTGCTCTATTATGGCATCAAAGGGTAGGTCATATATCCAAAGAAAGGTTATTAAGGATGGTTAAAAATGAAATCATTCCTCACTTGGATTTTAGTGATCTAGATGTTTGTGTAGAATGCATTAAAGGAAAGCAAACCAAACATTTACTTATTAAAAAAATCAGCCACTAGAAGCACTCAATTCCTAGACCTTATTCACACTGATATTTGTGGTCCATTCGACGTCCCTTCGTGGGGCGGTGAAAAGTATTTTATCACCTTTACAGATGACTTCTCACGTTACGGTTATATATATCTACTGCATGAAAAGACTAAATCATTGGATTATCCAAAGATATAGATTGATGAGATGAAAAGGTAGTTAGATAAATAAATAAATAAAAGTTGTGAGATCTCACTAGATTTGTGAATATTATTGTAAGGTTAATGAAAGAGGATAATATCCTAGTCCATTTGTAAAGTTTCTTGAGATTTAAAATATTTGTGTGTAATACACTATAACTGAAGGTCTTCAACATAATGGTGTTGCTGAGAGGATAAATCATACTTAAAAGGGTATGGTTAGGAGTATGTTGAGTAATTCGACATTACCGTCATCTATGTGGATGCATGCATTAAAGACTGTTGTATATTTGCTAAACAGAGTTCCTAGTAAGGCAGTTCCTAAGACATCTTATGAACTGTGGACGGGTAGGAAACCTAGTTTGAGGCATCTTCATGTTTGGGGGGTGTCAAGCAGAAGTGAGGGTATATAATCGACATGAAATTCAGTGGTTTTTTCATTGGCTATCCACAAAAGTCTAAAGGATATAAGTTCTACTGTCCTAACTATAGTACAAGAATAGTTGATTCCGACAATGCTCAGTTCATTGAAAATGATCAAATCAGTGGGAGTTTGGAACCGCGAAGTGGGGATGTCAATGAAACTCGGGTTGAATTGTCCAAGCCCGAGAGTCCATCAACGGTTGTTATTCCTCTAGCCGCAGTACCATCATACAACTTAGATGAACAACAGAATGATCCAAACTCATTTGATAATGAACCGGTCACAAGCAATCAAGAGATTATAGAACAACTTGTGGTAGATGCATCACAAGTTTCCAAGGATCCGCATAATGAAATGATAGTGAGACGGTCGATAAGGGAAAACGGTTTGCTATCTCTGATGACTATGTGGTCTATTCTCTTGAGAGTGAATTTGACTTGAGCATAGATTTAGATCCAATGTCGTTTAAAAAAGCCATAGAAAGTGTGAATTCCAAAAAGTGGATCAATGGATGACAATAAAGGCTAAAATTTAGTAGAATTACCTGAAGGGTCTAAAAGAGTCGGGTGTAAATGGGTTTTCAAAACCAAACTCGACTCTAAAGGTAATATTGATAGATATAAAGCTAGACTTGTTGCTAAAGGTTACATCTAAAAGGAAGGCATTGACTACAAGGAAACATTCTCTCCGGTTTCGAAGAAAGATTCCTTGAGAATTGTAATGGCAATGGTAGCTCAGTATGACTCAGAGCTTCATCAAATTGACGCAAAGAGGAGGTCTATATAAACAACCAGATGGTTTTGAGATCACAGGAAAGGAAAAGCTAATGTGTAAGTTGAACAGATCGATATATGGACTAAAACAAGCCTCTCGCCAATGGTATCTCAAGTTTAATGATATCATCACTGCTTATGGTTTTGTAGAGAATACCGTAGATCGGTGTATCTACATTACAGTCAGTGGGAGCAGGTTTGTTATTTGAGTTCTGTGTGTTGATGGAGAATATTCCTTATGCTTGTTTAGTTGGGAGTTTGATGTACGCACAAACCTGTATTGGGCCTGATATCAGTTTTGTCGTTGGTATGCTGGGAAGATACCAAAGTTGTAAGCCCCGGCCCAAAATTATATAATTAGCTCGACTTCTTTATTTATCATTAATAGTAATATATTTATTATGCCGAGAATTTTTATTATTTATCGCATAATTTATTAAATTATAAGTTTAAGCCATGGAGAGAACATTCGAATTATTATTTTGTAAACGAGATATAAAATCCTAAGTCTAAGCTTCGATAAATTATTTTTATCGAATATTAGAAATGTCTGAAATTTATTTAATTCCCGAACAAGCTCAATTATTTTTTGGCCCATTATAGTCAAGATAATTTAATTTAAGCTATTGTATAATCGAGCCCGAGTAGTATTTTATATTCTAAGCCCGAGTAGTATTGTATGATCGAGCCCAAGTCGATTGGGCCCGATTTTTAAAGCCCAAAACAAGGAGAAAACCCTAGTTTCACTACCTATCTATAAATAGAACATCCTATCTTTTTCTCTTAACTCACTTTGACCACAAGACCACTTTGACCACAAGATCTTGAAAAGCTCAAAAGGTTATCTGATGGAGACGAGATCGCAATTGCGTTTATGGACAAATACGATCGAATTCCGGCGTTAAAATAATTAATTATTCGCATAGTATTTATTCCTAATATTTCTTATTTATCTTTTATTCCTAATATTCCTTATCTTTTTATTGTTAGGATGATGTCTATCTTTTAGTATTAAAACTTAGTCAGTAAGTTAAGAGTTTAGGAGGACTGGAGTCTATTTATGTTGTGTAAACTGATGGGAACAACGGTTGAAGAATAATAAGAATTTTATCTGCTTGAGATTTATCTCTTGTTCTTGTTCCTTTCGTCTGCGCTACATCAGTTGGTATCATGAGACCAGGCACGATCCAAGATGCCTCCAAAGAGAAACACTGTCGATGAGCAACAGGATGCGGCGATTGAGGCACTTTTCCACAGGTGCGATACATCCGACCGTCTCATGGAAGCGTTAACAGGGAGGATCGAGGAACTAGCGTTGGCCATCAATACTAACAATCACGGCAATCAGACGAACCATGGCCGCGGCGGACGACACGGGGGAGCACGCGGTGGTCGTGGCCGGGGAGAACGCGGGGCGCCCCGCACCCGGTCTTCTCCTCCGTGGGACGAAAACGTTGAAGACGACGACGACACCGTCTCCGACGTGAACCCCTTTGGGCATCCCGACCGAGAGGATGGTGTTCCAGACGATGTGAGGTGCTGGAAATCTTCATTTCGCGTGGCTATTCCAGAATTTAACGGCGGCCTTGAGGCGTCGGAATTTCTGGATTGGATGGCCGCTGTCGAGTCTGCTCTCGACTTCAAGGAGGTTCCTGCAAACTGGCAAGTGGAACTAGTCGCGACTCGTTTTTGCGATAGGGCAGCCGCGTGGTGGCAACAACTCAAGGCCACGAGACGCAGACTGGGAAAAGCCAAAATCACATCCTGGGGCAAGTTTAGAAAACATCTCGATCGTGAGTTCCTTCCTTACAATTATATGCGTACTCTTTTTATACAATTTCAAAACCTGAAGCAGGGGCAACGTTCTGTTAATGAGTATACCGAGCAATTCTATCAGCTTCTCATACGATTGGATGTTCCGGAGACAACGGATCAACTCGTCTCCCGTTATATTAGAGGACTTCGATTACCAATCCAGGACACGCTTATCTTGTTCTCTCCAGATTCTATTTCTGACGCCCATCAACGTGCTGTTTTAGTGGAACAACAACTCGAGCGACGATCGTCTTCTTCTTTGCTTCCAACGGCCAGGACGGGTGGTCATGGTGCAGCGATGGTGCGAGCAGGGCAGTCTACGACGATTGGGCCAGGTGGCAGCGCGGGAGCTGGTACTTCCGGCACAGGGCGCACAGCGGTAACGAGTTTTGGCCCTCCTGGTGTTGCGACAGGTTCTCAGCAGAACACACGAGTGTCGGGCGGGCTCTGATGTTTTTCATGTGTGGAGGTAGGCCACCGGCAGTCGGCGTGTCCTCGACTCGGCGGTGGTCGAGCTTTATTTGCTGATGACATGGATGATCAGGGCGAGCCTCCGTTATACGACGCCCCTCCGGTTTTTGACAAAGAGCCCGAACCGGTTGAAGAACACGTATACGGGGATGTTGGTCGTGCTTTGGTTCTTCGCCGTTCTAATATATCCCCTCAGGTCTCGTTGGAGGACCCTCTCACTGCGCCTCTTCCTTGTGCCGTGGCAACCTCGGACGACGCCCGTGCGAGTGCTCTCGAGCAATATGTTCGTTCTCTGAAGGATCTCGAGGTTCCTTTGCATGGGAAGAATGTTTACATTATGGAAACACATGATGGTGTGACAACTCAAGTAAATGGTGATGCTGCTACAAATCTTACTGCATCATCTGCTGGGAGAATGCTTGTAGTTCAAAAACTGAGTAATTATGGTTTGTGTGGGTTTGATGACTACAGTAAGTATGAGGTGTCCTCCAAATTATTGATGGCTGGGCATATTGTGGGTGACAAAAATACAGAGCAGGTGGGTTGTGGACATTCACAGGCTTTTGGTGTTGGTTCCAAATGCTTTAGTGGTGACCCTATTATGCAAGCTTTTGATGGGAATTTATCTGTTGCCAATGGTATTGAGTTTTAGGTCGGTGATTACGTATGGGCGGTCTTGCCGGCGGACAACTTTTCGGCTAGTGCATATACCAAGTTGTCGGTTCGTAAAATGGGCCCAGTTGCGATTGTGGAAAAGTTCAATCCCCATGTGTACCGCCTTCGTCTACCATCTTACATCCGCACGTCTGATGTGTTCAACGTTGCACATTTGATACCGTATCTAGGTGACACCTCAGACGGAGACGAGATCGAAATGGATTCGAGGCGAATCCTCCTCAACCGGGGGAGGATGATGGAGACGATATCGCGATTGCGTTTATGGACAAATATGATCGAATTCCGGCGTTAAAATAATTAATTATTCACATAGTATTTATTCCTAATATTTCTTATTTATCTTTTATTCCTAATATTCCTTATCTTTTTATTGTTAGGATGATGTCTATCTTTTAGTATTAAAACTTGGTCAGTAAGTTAAGAGTTTAGGAGGACTGGAGTCTATTTATGTTGTGTAAACTGATGGGAACAACGGTTGAAGAATAATAAGAATTTTATCTGCTTGAGATTTATCTCTTGTTCTTGTTCCTTTCGTCTGCGCTACGTCATTATCCAAACCACTATTCACTTTCTCCTCCATCATAACTCCTTCAAGCTTTCTTCAAGATCCATGGCTTAAGCTCCAAGGACCCACCACTTCACCATTATCACCTCTCAAAACCGACCATCTTCCGGCGAATCTCCGTCAAGGCACGCCTCCCGAGCTCAACAACACTAAGAAAAAGAAGCTTTCGTCCTTCTCCAACATGTCTTGAGCTTGTTCCGGCGAGTTCCTCTATTTTCCGGCCAGATCTGCCCCCTTCGAGCTCAACCCCGTTGGAACCACGACCCAAGCTCGCGTTCACGCTGGTCACGCCCTCAGCCCAAGCTCACCACGGTCCCAGCTCTTCAGCCACCTCGGTTCGCAGCTCCTCCGCCCGAGCTCCATCACCGGCGACCAGCTCGTTCACAGCAGCTCAAGGGCCGCCAGAAATCGTGAGCTTCACCCGTTGTTTCCCTCCACGTCGTCCCAAGTTCACGTTGAAGCTCAGCCCGCCGCTGCTAGAGCCACAACCGCGCCCAAGTCGTCGTCATCTTCCTCCTTGCGAGCTCTCTAGCGAACCTCCATTCCCGGCGACTTCCCTGCTCCGACGACCAGCTGACCTCAGCAAGCTCGCGAACCAGCAGCTCCACCACGTCAAGCTTGGGTCCTCAGCAGCAAGTTCACGGCCAGCCCTCGTTCAAGCTTGTTTCAAGCTCTTCACGCGCGTTTCCAAGCTCGAGCTCGCACCGAACTTGACCCGAGCAGTCAAAGTCGGCCCGAGCAGCTCCAGATCTGGTCCGAACAGCCCCTAGCCGAATGGGTTGCTCCCTTTTCTTTCATTTCCTAGCCAGATCTACTCCCGAACCTCTCTTTTTCGAACATTTGAGGTATAATCGCTAAAACTTGAATTATATGGCTTAGACTTGACGATTATAATGAGATATTAGATAAAAAGATGTTGATTTGAGTGATTTTGGAAAATAAAATCGGGACATACGAGCTTAAAGCGATTTTCGGGACTTTTGATATAGTCATGATAAAATACCGAAATAAATATGATTAAATTCTTCCCGTTGACTTGAGGCTTAAGATGTCATCGAATTAATTTTAGTGTCCGGTTGATAGGCGAACTAGTGGTTTGAGTAAATTGCCAGTCGTAGTAAATTTGAGTTGAACCTGATAAGTGTTGACTTGAGTCATGATCTTTTGACATTGGACTTAATTCATGTTGAGGAAGTTATACTTTAAGTTTCGTGATTTTTGGTGCCCGTTTACTAATTTATCCGGATTTATTTACTATGTAGTCGAAATGCTCAATTTTTGATAAAAATGCTAAAGGTATCGAAATGCGTTGAAACCTTATGGAAAAATCTTATATGTTTGAAATTTCGTGATTTTTGGAGACTGTTTGGTAAGCCTAAAAAATCGGGACTTTAGCTGCTTTTATTGAAAATTATAGATATTATTCGGTTAAGAATTTAGCTGCAGTTGTTGGGCCTAAAATCACTAGAAATCACGTTGAACTTAGAGTTTGAGTTTCGGCTTAAATCGAGTTAGGTAGCCGGTTGAGTAGAGAATCATAGTTCGACCTTTTCCCGGACAGTCCAGATGAACTCTAGACCAGATTAGAAAAGGTGTGCGTCGGTTAAAGCCGTGTCCGTGCATATGTACCCAGACCACGGATAAGCCGAGTTGCACCCAGTCAGATGAGAACCGGCCGGCTCAAATCGAGTCGCCGGTCCAGTTCAGCCGAATCGATCCAGATAGTCTGGACGATTCGAGAATAACAGTTCAGAATATCGGTTTGAGCGTGAACCGAGTTTTAGTATCTCTCCGAACCCAGTCAGATAAGTCAGAACAGTACAAGCTAGTTCAGATAAACTCAGATCAGTCAGATAAGCGAGATCAGATAAATCAGTTAAGCAGACCAAACTTAGAAATATTTCAGAGAACTCTAGAATGCCTCAAAGTCAACAAATCTTTCCAGGATAACTCAAATCCTTTAAATCCAGATTAAATAATTTTATAATCGAGCGAGAGGACCTAGTAAGATCAGATAATAATAAGAACCAAGTTTTCAATTTGACCTTAGTACTTAGTACTTTCTGCTCAATAATTTGTGTAGCTTAAGGAGAGTCGAGCCTCCGACAGCTACCATTCAGCCAGCACTTGCATCAGTAGCAGTTTACCAGATGGGGGTCACGTACTAGTTATACATCGTCTTTAATTTCCGTACCATGTTCGAGGTATGTATGAGAATAGTTTATCGCCCAGGCTGGAGGCTGAGCGGGCCTTAATGTTCCGCCTGTGGTCCCGACCTGGAGGCTGAGTGGGCCTTACTGTTCCGGTTGGGGTGTGCACATGAATTAGCGGCTTTAAGCCGAGATCAGAATAGTTTCAGTTCAGTTCAGTACTTATATACTTAAAGTCATGATATTGAAATTAACGATGTTGTTTAATTAAGTACTGGTCTTTGCGGAGCATAGTGGTTTTGCTCACGGCCCCATTACGTTTTTCAGGTGACGGAGCGGCGCGTGGTGCGTGAGCATCAGTGGCGCGTGGTCATGAGTAGTCTTTTTGTAACGCATTTTACATGTCATTCATATGAACATGTATTATTATTATTATGCGTGCATTCAGTATGATACCTTCCACATTTCAGACTTAGTATGTATTATGAGATATTTCAGACTTATGCATGTTTAATGCCTTTACCTCCGTGGTACCTTTATATAACGGATTTGATTAGGTTGCATATATTTATTTACGTCTGCATGAGAAAGAGTTTAAGTTAGTAGCATCCCGCGAGTTAGTATGAGTATTTTCAAAAATAAAGTTAAAGAGTTTTTCAAAAATAAAAAGCAAAAATTTTACTCTGATTTTTATAAATTCTAGAATAATTAGGCGGGGTGTTACAAAAGTAATCTCGAACTTGATCATTGGAAGGCTGCGAAGAAAGTTCTTACGTATTTACAAGGCACCAAAGAACACATGCTTACTTATAGGAGATCTGATTCATTCGAAGTGATTATATTCTCGGATTCGGACTACGGTGGATGTGTGGATAGTAGAAAATCAACATTCGGCTACTTGTTCCTAATGGCTGGAGGAGCAGTATCATGGAAAAGTGGAAAACATTCCATAATTGCGACTTCAACGATGGAGGCTGAGTTTGTGGCATGCTTTGAGGCCACGATTCATGGCTTATGGACACGGAACATTATCTCAAGACTTGGAAATGTCGACATCCTGTCCAAGCCGCTGAGTATCTATAGTGATAATTCTGCAGCAGTATTTTTCTCAATGAACGACAAGTACTCAAAGAGTGCAAACACATAGAGTTGAAATACTTGGTCGTAAAAGAAGAAGTGAAGAAACAAAATATGTCATTTGAGCATATTAGTATTGATTGCATGATAGCAGATCCATTAACTAAGGAGTTAGCCCCTATAGCATTTGGAAGGCATGTAGAGAAATTGGGGTTAACATATGGAGCCTTGTTATAATGATTAGATACTATTTTTTGTTGCTCAAGTTATTTAGACATTTATTGAACTTTATAGTTATTTTGTTCTTCACATATAACATCATCATTATAGTTATTTGATTTTATAAGTATGCACATAAATATTGGATGGCTTATGGTTATGGTACAAACGGTTTATTCCATATTAAAGTAAAGTTGAATTAGAATGATTTGTGGTACGTGGAAGGGATCATATCGCTCGAAGATATGTGACCGCTATTACTCGGTTAATTTTTAGTTTAATTTTAAACTTATAGATATATTATTCAATCATGAGTTTGATGAAAGTTGCTTACTTAAAGTAATTCTTTGGGTTTCGGCACTTATATGGCCCAAGTGGGAGAATGTAATAATATTTTATATATTATTCTATTATTGTGGACCATATGATTAGTTGGACCTAATTGAATTAATAGTCAAACTTTATTAAAGGTGAATATGTATTTAATGGATTATTTAATATTCTAATATTAAACAGTTCAATTTGTGATGTTTGACTTAGACAGTAAGTTAGGTTAGAACATGAGAAATGTTAACAGGATTAGAATTCTAAGTATCATCCTCCTTCTATATATACTACATGCCTCTCTCTCCCATCTCATATGAAATAAAGTTCTCAATATCAAGGGGCTTTATGAAAAGACGAGAGACGTGGGAGCGAGAACAAAAATACACGATTGGCGATTGGCAATTGACTTCTATGTGTAATTTAATTTATGCAAAAAAACCATATTCTATAAATTGATAGAATTACATGCTTAAGGTTTTTTCAATTCCGCCTAATAATTGTGAATATACCCGTTAAATCTTATAATTTATTATGATAAGTATAATTTGTAAACATGGTTAAAAGATATAATTGAGAGTAATAATATGTGTCATTTAATATAAAACTAGTATGTAACCCGTGCGATGCATGGGCTAGTACATGTTTTGAAAAAATTTAAAAAATTAAAAGTTCATTAATTAATAAGTTATCATAATACGTACGACATTCATAAAGTAAACATAAATTCGTCATTGGTAAAAAGTTATATACATTATTAAAAACCTCCTTATATACAACGTTATTAGTTTGATTACTGGGTAACTCACCGTCCCCACAAACTAATATTTTCGACCTCTTCCTATTAGTAACACGTGAAACAGCGACGTATAACTGGCCATGACTAAAACAGGTTTTTTCAAAAACAGTCCTACATGTGATAAAGACTGACCCTGACACATGTTTATGGTCATGGCATAGGAAACCATAAGGTGAAATTGCCTCCGCTGGAACTTAAACAGAACCCTAACATCAAAAGGGGTTATGTTCATCCGACAAATCAACACCTTCTCACCTGCGTGATCTCCAGTCAATATCCTACATTCAAGAACATGTGGAGAGAGCTTCGTAACAACCAAACGTGTGTCATTACACAAACCCATAGAATGGCCCATGTTTCGCAACAACATGAGGTGGAGTTCCTATCTTCAAATGCAACTCATGGTTCGGCGTTCCCGAACACCTTGCCTTCGTTCAGTACACCTCGAAATGCTCTCATATTTGTAGAACGTATTATGCCTTTAATAAATACACCCTACAAAATACATTTATAAATATTAATTAAAATAGTTTTTCAAACTATATAAATTTGATATTACAAATGAAAATATTTACATGTTCATCATGAAACAGTATATGGAATGCATTCCAGCTCTCCCGTTCGTGACCATTTCAATTATTCGGGTTGCTCTCTAACGCAAATAAAGTTTGTTTGTCCTACTCACGGAATCGAGTGTATCCCAGACTGGCGGCATTATATTATTGATGTGTTCTGAAATTTATCTCTGTATTTTTTTTCTGTTTTTCTCTGAACGCTGTGAATAACGTGGAGAAATAATGGCGGTAGTGAATATCCTTATATACAACTTTTCTTTAGCAAAAAGGATTGATGAAAATTCTTTAAATGGAAGGATATTGGTAAGATTTTAACAAAAAGTGATTGATGATAATTATGGATTAGTTTTAATTAATCTTTTTTTTTTTTTGCAGACACCTTATTAAATGCAGGATGTGCGGCCGTCAAATGGGAGATTTATATGGAGCCACAAAAAGAGGAGATTTATTTAGATTTTGATTCTATATTTTGTATTATATTCCTAAAAAAAATCGAAAAAACAAATATGCTAATAAAGAGTCCGAATTGTGAAAAAAAAGGGAAAAGTTTTAGTTCGAATTGTGAAAAAATTAATGCAATGGTGTGAAATAAATTAATGCAATGGCGGGATTCCATAAATATAATGATTTATTTCATAGTATCTATTGCAATTAATGCTCGCTATTTATTAGTTCGAATTGTTAAAACAATACTAAGAGTAAATTTAGGCAATTTTGTTAATTTATTATTTTTAGGCAATAATTAATGAAATTGGCGGGAAAGAGTTTCTAAAAGTGAATTATGTTAATCCTTATTATCTCTACTATACATATAAGAAGACATTGAAGACTAATTGTGGGCTTGACATGTGTCCTTTTTGGACGAAAATGTCCTTCCTTTTGTCATTTTTTTACAGCTCTGCCACTTGACTTTAAATATTGGCAGCTTTCGCACGTCTTCATTCTCCCCCATTTCCTTTTCTCTTCATAATGGAAAATACTGGAGAAAGTACAAGGACGATTGGACACACCCATCTCGGCATGGCAAATCGTGCACTGTTGGAAGGATTTTCTCCCTGAAAATCTGGTTTTGCTCGATTTTGTGTATAAAAAATTATGCCAAATTTTCCTTCTCCACGCAACATTCAACCGACTCTCTCATTCATATTTTTTCCCTTTTGCAGAGGCACGGAAAAATGAAATGGACGACGAACCCTCGCGGCCTCAAGTGTATGCAACGGCGACACAATGGAACGACGGGTTGGGCCCGCTTTCCGGCTGGTTGTTGGAGCCCAACTACATCAACGACGGGTCACAATCGAGAAGGATTGATGGATTTCGTGGGGGGTTACTATAATTGTCGGAATCCAGACTCTCTTAGCCGAAATCTTAAGCCTCTTCGCCGGAATCTCAATCCTAATTTTAAGGTCAGTTATATGTAAAGATTTTAATACTTTTACAATTTAGCCAAAAATTGTTCGAGTTGATGGGCTAGGGTTTCTTTGGATTAGCTTTTTTTTAAAAAAATAATAATTTTAATACTTATAATATTTTATCTTTAATTTCATGTTGAGAATGTGCATTATAAGTATAAGTTTGGGTGGTACGAATATTATGCTCAGAAAATGACAATTGAAATGTGAGGATCTAAATGACGAAGCCCATGTTCGCCCGAGAAGGAAGATGGTGAGTTGGTGACAGAGAAGCTAGAAAGGATTTTAAGGTGGAGCACGGTTAGAGGGTACATATCAAATTTCTGAAACCTTAAAACATGATTAGTACTTTTGAAAGTGTAGTAAAAAAGGCTACCCAGGCTTGGAAAGGCAGCTTTTCTTGTTTGTTTCTCTTCCTCCCAACAGTTTAGTCTGTGCATTCATGTGCATCAAATTCGTATGATTAGTTATATAAATTGATTAGTTTTAGTTCATGGTTTGACCCTTTTTTTCTGTTTTGGTTTGATGCAGAGCCACAAATCCTCGCCAACGCCTCACAGACGTTAGTTAACAATTCACAAGTCGTTCTCAACTCCGCCTCGCCGCGCATCATCTTGGAGTGGCCCGTCCACAGCCGTCTAATGCCAAGCCCTGACTTCTAAAACTGTAGAACTTGTTCGGCTTAAGCTTCGGCTCAATCAAGGGCTCTTGCTCTCATCAAGGTTATTCAAAGATCTTTTTAAGATTCATAAAATCAAATCCAGTCGATCTTCGCCCCTATTTCAATATAAAAAATGAGATTACAAAGATTTTATTATTTTTAACCTGATATTAAAATTCATCTTCTAAATTCAAGTCCAATACAATTATTCAAATCAATATTTTGCAATCGATTTATTTATAGTTCCATGTTTTGTGTTTTGACAGTCACAGTTTTTAGCTAGCTTGTCCCCAAATTTTGTTATTCTATAGCAACAACAGGTTTTGCCAAAAAAAAAAAAAAAAAAAAAAAA
>CACSLK010027831.1:14144543-14199039 GCA_902706635.1 Striga hermonthica
GAGAGAGAGAGAGAGAGAGAGCACATTCTGCTATTGGCTTTGGGCACCGATTGGAGTAGCCCGTACTGCAAATTTGGTGTATTTCAATAAGAGTGGAGAGGGTCTTACTTGACTATGTGGGTATAGGGCCTCGTTCCGGACGCGGCCGTCGCGTTGCAACAAGTCTAATTTCTGTGGGCGCATTATTGCTTTGCGTGAGGTGGCCACGAGCCCTTGAGTTTGTCGCAGGCTTAGACGACTTCTACTGCGTAAGATGAATGAGGGCGTCACCACTATGATAGGTTTGGGCTTGTGGTTTCGGGTCACCTAATGAAATTATTTGTATATCAACTTCCTAGAAATAAACAATAAAGAAATAAATTAAATATGCACAAAACACGAAAATAACACAAACACAAAACCAAGCAAAATTTATCTAATGGACCGAAATAATTACAAAATGAGCTCATATGTAATCAAATGAAAACTATAAAAACATCAAATCTAATAACAAAAACAAAGAAAAATATACCCTATCATGGTTTTAATAGGGTAAACGATGTCGTGAAAGTAGCATCTATAGGTTCCCTCGTTGAAATGCTAGTTTGTCGACATCATAAACTATGTTACATAAGTTCTCGGGGGAAAACCTCTAGACTTAAATTTTCAGTTTTACTTGCTTTTTTTTTATTCAATCTTCTTTATACGGGATACTACACCAGGATGAGTATGAACTAAAGGACAGTCCAATCGGTTTGAGTAATTGATAGGTCGGTTTAGGATTAAGGATATCTAAGGTTGTGGAATCACCAGGTCGATCACGACCTCACAGAGAAGATAGCTCGCCAACATATCAAGCTACGACTCTCGGCTAGCCTGGTGGCACTCGACTTGGAGGCCTGCAAGTGGATGGTGCGACCTAAGAGACAAAGCTTATATGCTGAAGGTCAAAGCAACCTGGTTTAAGGAAAACTGAGTTGATAGTACGAGTAAACCATCTAATGAGCTAGGCTATTGTGAACACATCATATAAGAGGTAAGAAAGAATATAATTAAAATAAGGACATGTAAATTATATCTCGTGGCCTAACATAATTGAGCAGTTTGGGCACACGGGTAGTACAAACAGGTAGATCGGGCACTTGGTGTGGGGTCCATCCAACATGGAGTACAACTAAAACTAGTTGAAATTGAGTTGTTATTATTCTGACAACTAAAGTAGATTAGGATTTGTTTTTTTTTTAATGAGTTGTTATCTGACAATGGGTTGTCATTGTTGGAAAGTGTAGCTTCATTTTCCTATAAATACTGAAGCAACGTAAGAGCTTAAGATGCACCGAGAAGAAGAAAGAAAAAAAGAGCAGAAACAACATCAGTTTCTGGAGTGAGTGTTATTTTTCAGTGAGATAAAAATAGAGTGTTTGAGTAAATCCTGTGAGTGTGGAAAAATACACCGGGTTGGGTATCAACTCTATTATTCCTTGTTTAGGAGTGGGGTTCTCACTGGGTCACTATATTTTACATTTTTTGTGTAAGGGAGTGTGAAAAGATATTGTAATTATCTTGAAAATATGGTGGATTTATTCGGAGGTTGTCCTGTGGTTTTTCCTCTAATTGGAGGTTTTCCACGTTAAAATCTTGGTGTCTTATTTCTTGCATATTTTATTTATTTGGGATATTCTTAGTATGCTCTGTGGTTGCAGTTTAATCTGATCCTCCACATCAGAAAAGAATTATTCCTCTTTTATTGCAAGAGATTTTCTTTTGTCATTCTTGAGTTGCTGGGATTGGGATTATTGTTCACCATTTTACCTTGATATTTTAATTTATATCTTCCGCATTGCACATCTGAGCCCAACAAGTGGTATCAGAGCTCACGTTGGGCTCTGTATCGAACCGTGCAAATTAAATAGAGGAGAACGTGGGTACCATGGTGAAGCTCACAGCAACAAATTACTTCATTTGGAAGCCAAAAATGGAGGACATACTTTTCTACAAAGATCTGTACGATCCTGTAGAAAAGGGAGACAACAACCCAGATGACGTGAAGGATGACGATTGGAAAAAGTTACACAGGAAGGCTGTCAGTTTAATCCGGCAGTGGGTGGATATCAGTATATTCCACCATGTTGCCACAGAATCAAAAGCCCATACTCTGTGGAACAAAATTGAACAAATGTACCAGAGGAAGACTGCACAGAATAAAGCTTTCGTCATTAAAAATGTTGTAAATCTAAAATATCGGGATGGAAGATCAGTTGCAGAACACTTGAATAAGTTTAAAGACATGGTAAACCAACTTGTTACCATGGAGATGAAACTTGATGAAGAGCTGCAGGCGCTGTTACTTTTGAGTTCTTTACCGGATAGCTGGGAGACTCTGGTGGTCTCGTTGAGCAACTCTGCCCCTGAGGGAAAACTGACTTTGACCCAAGTCAAAGACAGTATGTTTAATGAAGAAACAAGGAGAAAAGACTCTGGGGCAAGCAGTTCCCAAGCCCTGGTCACATAAACCAGGGGAAGAAGCAAAAGCATAGGCCGAAATAACAAATCCAGAGATAAATCACAATCTCAGTCCAGGAGAAAATTCAAGTGGTATCACTGCGGTGAAGAAGGGCATATCAAAAGAAACTGCAAAGCCTGGAAGAACAGAGGTTGGAGGAACAACAAATCAGAGAACGGTGAAAATACCGCAACCCCTATGATCAATAGGGAAGTGGTGTTGCTCTCTGTTGAAGAAGAAGAGTGTCACATTGCAAATTCATGTGTTGAATGGGTCATTGACTCAGCAGCATCATACCATGCAACCTCTCACAAGGAATTCTTTTCTCTATACAAAGAAGGAGGCTTTGGTAGAGTAAAGATGGGCAACAACAGCATTACAAATATTGTGGGAATTGGTGATGTGTACATTCAAACTGATATTGAGTGCACAATAACACTGAAGGACGTACGACATATACCAGACTTACGTCTGAATCTGATCTCTGTGCATGCATTGGATCTAGCAGGCTATACTAACAATTTTGGTAATGGCACGTGGAGGCTTACCAAAGGATCATTGTTAGCTGCTAGAGGTACAGTGAGATCTACACTGTACAGAACTCAAGTGAAGCTGATCAAGGGTGGATTGAATGCAGTCAAGGATGATGCTTCGCCAAATTTGTGGCACAAAAGACTGGCTCATATTGGTGAAAAAGGATTACAAATTTTGGCAAGAAAGTCCCTCATCCCATTTGCCAAAGATTCAAAACTGAATCCTTGTGATTATTGTCTCTTTGGGAAGCATCATAGAGTGTCTTTCAGCAAAACCTCGAAGCTTAAAGAGAATGTGTTGGAGATGGTGTATTCTGATGTATGTGGACCCATGGAAGTGGAGAGTCTCGGTGGTAGCAGATATTTCTTGACATTTATTGATGATGCTTCAAGAAAATTATGGGTGTATTTCTTGAGAACGAAGGGTGAAGTTTTTCAATACTTCAAAAGGTTCCATGCTATGGTGGAGAGACAGGCTGGTAAACCTTTGAAGTGTCTTCGCTCAGACAATGGGGGGGAGTATACTTCCCATGAATTCAAGAATTATTGTGCCGAGCATGGCATCAGGCATGAGAAGGCTGTACCTGGAACCCCACAACATAATGGTGTGGCTGAAAGAATCAACAGAACCATTATGGAGAAAGTGAGGTGCATGTTAAGAATGGCTAAGCTACCTAAGCCATTCTGGGGTGAAGCTGTTCTAACGGCGTGCTACCTGATCAACCGATCTCCATCTGTTCCTTTGAGCTTTGATATCCCTGAGAGAGTATGGTCCAGACGTGATGTTAAATACTCTCATCTAAATGTGTTTGGATGCAAAGCTTTTGCTCACGTAAGCAAGGAACAGAGACGAAAACTTGATGATAGAGCCATTCCTTGTATATTTCTGGGCTATGGAGATGAGGAATTTGGCTACAGATTATGGGATCCAGAAAATCAAAAAATTATCAGAAGCAGAGATGTAGTGTTCCATGAGCAAGAAACTATGTCTGATTCTGCTTCACAAGAAATCAGAGAACCAGGTGGAAAGGTGGATCTTTCACCTGTCAAACCTCCTGGAGATGCCACAGCAGGGGGAGAGTGTGATGGAGAACTCAGGGTTGATGATGAGCCAGCAATAGAAGATGGTGATGGTGAAGGTGTAGAGCAAGAAGACCTCGAAGCTCCGCCTCAGCTCAGGAGATCAAACCGAGCGATCCAACCATCTACGAGATACCCTAGTTCCACGTATATTACCATCACTGAAGAAGGAGAGCCAGAAAGCTTTGAAGAAGTACAGACTCATAAGGATAAATCCCAGTGGATGAAAGCCATGCAAGAAGAAATGGATTCACTGATGAAAAATGAAACTTATGAGCTTGTGAAGCTTCCGGAAGGCAGAAAAGCCTTGAAAAACAAATGGGTGTTCAAGCTTAAGAAAGATGGTAACAAGTTGTTGAAGTACAAGGCTCGCTTAGTCGTGAAAGCATTTGGACAAAAGCGAGGAATAGATTTTAATGAGATATTCTCTCCGGTTTTGAAGATGAGCACTATTCGAGTAGTACTCAGATTTGTGGCTAGCTTGGATTTGGAGCTTGAACAACTAGATGTCAAGACTGCATTTCTTCATGGAGACCTAGATGAAGAAATCTACATGGAGCAACCAGAAGGATTTGAGAGGACCGGAAAGGAGCACATGGTTTGCAGATTGAAGAAGAGCTTGTATGGACTGAAACAAGCTCCAAGACAGTGGTATAAGAAATTTGACTCGTTCATGGCGAGTAATGGATATACCAAGACTGATGCAGATCATTGTGTGTTCCTTAAGAAATTTCCAGGTGATAGATTCAATATCCTTTTGCTACATTAGATGATATGTTAATAGTGGGACATGATATGAAGTTGATTGGTGATTTGAAGAAGGAATTAGCAAAGTCCTTTGAAATGAAGGATTTGGGCCCTACGAAACAAATTTTGGGCATGCAGATCATGCGAGACCGAAAATCCAAGAGATTATGGTTATCGCAAGAACGATATATGAATCGGATTCTGGAGAGATTCAACATGAAATCGGCTAAGTCGGTCAATACACCGTTGGCCAATCACTTCAAACTCAGCAAACAAAGTTGTCCTACGAGTCAAGAAGAAAAAGAAGCTATGGCAGGTGTTCCAAACTCCTCAGCAGTAGGGAGTTTGATGTATGCCATGGTCTGTACTAGACCAGATATAGCTCACGCGGTTGGAATTGTTAGCAGGTATCTTTCCAATCCTGGGAAGGATCATTGGGAAGCTGTGAAGTGGATCTTGAGGTACCTAAAAGGCAGTGCAAATAAGTCCTTGAGCTTCAGAAAAGTAAACCCAGTTCTTGAAGGTTGTACAGATGCGGATATGGCAGGTGACCTGGATAGTAGAAAATCTACTTCAGGGTTTGTGTTTACATTTGCAGGGGGAGTTGTATCTTGGCGATCTAAATTGCAGAAATCTGTTGCCTTGTCAACTACTGAAGCAGAGTATATTGCAATGACAGAAGCAGGTAAAGAAATGCTTTGGTTGAAGAGGTTTCTTCAATAATTGGGAATGAAGCAGGAAAGGTATGATATTCATTGCGATAGTCAGAGCGCATTGGATTTGAGTAAGAATGCGATGTACCACTCTCGCACGAAGCACATTGATGTCAGATATCATTGGCTACGACAAGCAGTGGAAGAAC
Source organism: Striga hermonthica (assembly GCA_902706635.1). NCBI lineage: Eukaryota > Viridiplantae > Streptophyta > Magnoliopsida > Lamiales > Orobanchaceae > Striga > Striga hermonthica. The sequence goes on from CACSLK010027831.1 coordinate 14,150,248, forward strand.
AACAGTTCAAGTTGGAAAAGATTCACACTGATGAAAACCCTGCTGACATGATAACGAAAGTTGTAACAGGAGGAAAGCTTCAGCTTTGTGCCGAGTTGATCGGCATGGAATGCATGTGAAGATTTGCAGAATATTTCCCTTTGGCTGGAGGGGGAGAATTGTGGGATCCAGCCAACATGGGTACAACTAAAACTAGTTGTAATTGAGTTGTTATTATTCTGACAACTAAAGTAGATTAGGATTTTTTATTTTTTTTTTAATGAGTTGTTATCTGACAATGGGTTGTCATTGTTGGAAAGTGTAGCTTCATTTTCCTATAAATACTGAAGCAACGGAAGAGCTTAAGATGCACCGAGAAGAAGAAAGAAAAAGAGAGCAGAAACAACATCAGTTTCTGGAGTGAGTGTTATTTTTCAGTGAGATAAAAATAGAGTGTTTGAGTAAATCCTGTGAGTGTGGAAAAATACATCGGGTTGGGTATCAACTCTATTATTCCTTGTTTAGGAGTGGGGTTCTCACTGGGTCACTATATTTTACATTTCTTGTGTAAGGGAGTGTGAAAAGATATTGTAATTATCTTGAAAATATAGTGGATTTGTTCGGAGGTTGTCCCGTGGTTTTTCCTCTAATTGGAGGTTTTCCACGTTAAAATCTTGGTGTCTTATTTCTTGCATATTTTATTTATTTGGGATATTCTTAGTATGCTCTGTGGTTGCAGTTTAATCTGATCTTCCACATCAGAAAAGAATTATTCCTCTTTTATTGCAAGAGATTTTTTTTTGTCATTCTTGAGTTGCTGGGATTGGGATTATTGTTCACCATTTTACCTTGATATTTTAATTTACATCTTCCGCATTGCACATCTGAGCCCAACACTTGGACAGTCTTGAGCAACAAGATAACACATCTATATTATGGGTGAAATTGGCTTCACCCAAGCACTTTCAACTCGAACGTTATCCGTACCTGCAAGAACTCAACGCAGGGAGGGCTCCCAACGTCGAGCCTCCGATGCTTACGTCATCATTCGCCTTAAATAAGATATAATATGAAGGTATAGTGGTGAATGTGAGAGAGAGTAAATGAAAGTATCCCACTCACTATTTATATGAGTGGTTACCTGCTGCCCAAGTTGCCCTAGGATTCCTTCTTATCCTCTAGCTTTCTCGGGTCAAACAATTCTGGTATGATATCATATATAAAAAGGTAAGATACGATCACTTACACTATGCACATTATAGTATACATACAACCTATATATAGTTCATAATGTTCATCAGCTTCTTTGTCACTGTTCACTAACTTGAGCATTGGATCTTCTACGCTAGAACAACTCTCGATGATGTTTTGTAGGTCATTGAACCGATCGAGAGAGATTCCAAGGTTTTTCGAGTTAGTTGAGGTCATTTCCACCACCACTCCTGTTACAAAAGTTACCGAAAGCGAGTAACTAGGCGAATAGCCGAGAACCTAGTCTTTAGACCGAACAATTACACATCTGATGTTGGTTCTAGGCTTGATGAAATTATTCCCTAACCCAGTTTTCCTTTTACATCTCAATTCATTATCAGTTTATTTAATTCTTATCTAAGTCTTCATAGTTTTTTTGAATATATAATTTTTTTCAATACAATAGAATTTATAACTCAAAAAGAAGGTATTGTACAAACAACCGGAGGCAAACTAGTCCGATAGACTTTTCAACCGAAAAACTAAGAGGAACACACCAAGATACCCTAAACTAACCACTAGGAAATACAAGAGTTGAAGGGCAAACTTTTGGCAGTGGCTAATGCAGAATCCAGGGAGTTTGAACTCCAACCTTGGAACAATCACAAGAAAAACAAACTGCAAAGAGGCATAACAAAAAGACAAATTGTCACCGCAACATAAGACCTTGCAGTTCATCCTTAATGAGACTGTTTAGAAATTATTTTTCACGTGCAACTGAAACAGACTTTAATTTCCAAATAATCTTTCTCAAAAAATACGATTTGATATCAAAATTTATCTCATACTCAATAAAAATAATTTGCTACAAAAGTAATACCAATAAATCATGTGCATTATGGCATTATGCATGTGATTGAGTGTATGCAATTATATTTACTAACCATGTGTCTAGATTTCAATAATTTTGAAAATTGTAGGTAAACAATATTCGGAAAATCATGTATACCAATATGATTTTGATTTTTCTACAAAATTAAAGTACTAATAAACTTTTGAAATTAGATTTTCTTTTTATATATTTTTTTTTTTTTATTAAGCCAATTAAACTTGCCAAACGGTCGAAAAATGTTACTAAAGAAATTCAAATGCTGAGCGGGCTTCTGTTTTCCACGTATTTCATTTCATTATTTTTAGCTTTTACTGACTGACACAGCAGCTGCTAAAAATCAAAATGGCAAACAGAAACATAAAAACAGTAAGAAAAATTTCAGCCCCGTTTCAAATTTTGAAAAGCTCCCTCCTAAGGCTATCGTATGGCGCACTTTATTCACGAAAATTACACACATCACACACATATATATCGTATTCCTAATGTTTACACATAGCTATGCATCTCTCTCTCTCTCTCTCTCGGCGGCATATACATATACAGTGACTGATAAGGGCTCAGAAATAGAAGCGTCAAAGTAAATCGAAGATTTATTTTCTTGTCCTGCCTCACCAAAGACATTGGTGAGTTCTTGTAATTAAGCGAGCTTGTTTCTTGTTTTTGCATCTTTCATTTGTTGTTATTCGCGTCTAGCTGCTAAATTTTTTATGGGTTCTTGATTTAATTGTGCAAATCTGTCCAAAATCTTTACAAATGCGTCAAATCTGTAACTTCCCCTAATTTGTTATCAGGAAAGGAGAATTTTTTTTCAGGTGATTCTGTAACAATCAGTTCATTTTGACCTTAATTTGTGTAGATAGTTTTCTCGATTGCCCTTCATGCGTGATTCAGCTAAATCTGCTCGTTCTTGCTGCTGCACATATGCACAATTAACTGAATTAAAGGATAAACCAGAAATTTCCGGCATTTGTGTATTTTTTCAACTGTGTAATTTGAGATTTTTATTTCCGGTTTAATGTAGTCACTACCCAACGAATTTTAATTTTTTGTTACTTAAACTCAGGTGTTCGACCATTTGACTCAACAAGACAATGGAGGTACTGCCCGATGCCTTAGTCCAATACATTCTATCCCAGATGAGCAATGCACGGGACGTGGCATCTTGCAACTGTGTCTCCAAGAGATGGAAGGACTCGACCCCTTACCTGAAAAGTTTATTCTTTTCTCGGAATTTATTCGACAACCTCACTGGTCAAGACACCCCCGATGCCATCGTGAGCCGGATGGTCTCGTCGGTAGTAAAGCTGGAGGAGCTCGTGGTCTACTGCCCATTCTCGAGCCTGGGCCTCGCCACATGGCTGTCAACATCAGGGCCCACCTTGAAGTGCCTCGAGCTCCGTCTTGACAACCGAACCGAACACGACACTTTTGTCGAGATCCCTTCGAAACTGGACTGCATCCGAGCAGCCTTTAATTTGGAGTCGCTCAAGCTGTGGGGCGTACTCATGATTTATTCCCCGAAATGGGATGTTTTTTGCCGTTTAAAAAATCTTGAGATAGTTGGTGCCAGGCTGGAGGACAGTGCCCTGTTGGAAGCATTGCATGCCTGTCCTAAGCTGACTCATCTTTTGCTTCTCGGGTGTGAGGGACTGGGGTCTGTCTTGATTGAGAATCCATGCCTGGAGCATTGCAAGCTGGATTTTTTTGGGGTTGGGAACTGCTCGCTTGTGATTGGCTCACCAAGGCTTGAGTTGCTTGAGGTGCAGGGTTGTAGTCTGATTAGGGTTCGTGAAACTCGGTACTTACGGAATCTCTCAATTGCCAATAACTCAGGTAGTTGAGTCTGACCAATCTGAAGTAGTCTTTAAACATGTTTCCTGCTTGTTGTAAATGTTTTCCTGAACTTTTTGTAGCACATAGCTATGTACATATGTGTCTATATGTGGTTAACCAAGAAAATACTGGGATTTAATCTAATTTTAACAAGAAATACAACTATGATCTGAAATTACCAACTCTGTATATATTTGTATCTATGCTAAAAGTCCAACCTCAATACAGCGTATTTGCAATAAATACAAAAAATAAAGAGTTAGGACATGTTTCCCCATGGAAATAAAGACCCGAATGAATTTTCATTCATTTATAAGATAATATGAATTTTCCGTCAAATCTTTTCGTTTCCATCAATGAATCCGAGAACGTTGAATAATTCTATTGGCTGATAACAGGACGGGTGTATACATTGGATTTTGGAAAACTTGAGGCATTGGAATCATTGTCCATTAGAGGAGTACAATGGTGCTGGGATGCTATTAGTAAATTACTCCAAATGGCCAGTGAAGTTAAGCATCTCTACATGAAAGTGGAATTTACTGGTGATTCTGAGACCCTTCTGCCATTTCCAGAGATTGATTTTGTCGACTTCTTTAACAGCCACCCCAAGCTTCATACATTTGATGTTCATGGTGCTATGTTTGCTGCTCTTTGTCAGAAGAAAAGCCTGAAAAATGTGAGTCCATATTACCAAATTAATGTCGTTTAATTATTGTACATGTTTTCTTTTGATATTGGGATTTCAGTACTATAGATGTTCAGTTCTGTATATTAGTCATATGCAGATTTTGCGAATTTGCAAAAGAGTTCAATAATTGCAAATCTTGATTATGGGAGGACTTTGTTGGTAGTCCCTATTAGCTTACAAATTACAATTCCGCTATTTTCTTAAATTCCTTTTGTTGAGTGGTTTGTATTCATGGAAGGGAACATTGTTGGAATATTGCAGGTGGACTCGAGATTTGCTATTCCGTGCCTTGAGAAGGTTGTTATCACCATAAGGTCACCGCTGAATGCCGAACAGAAGATGAGCACGCTGGAGTCGTTGATAAAGTACGCAAAGAATCTAAAGAAAATGGCAATAAAGATTCTTCAGATGAAGAGCAGCCACAGTAGCACAGATGAATTCTTTGAGGAAATTTGCAAATTCACGTACACAAATCGCAAAATTGTTTCAATAGAGTAGTAAAGTTTTTTACCGGGCAATTTCTGTTTCTCGTTCCGTTTCAGTTTTTCTTTCTCGTTTCTTTTTTGTCTGTTGTAACAATATGTTGTTGGAGGTTCAGAAGGACTGGATCTTGATGATTTTACTTGTGATATCAAAATGTTGGCCCCGGTGATGGTATGAATTGTGATGACAAATTGACACCAGATAGAGACTTGCAGATGCAGTACTTAATTTTTGTAACTGTTTAGTGAAAGATGCTTTTGAGTACTTGTTAGCTTTTATTTAGAATTTCTGCCTATAAATTGCATCACTCAATTGACAATTAATGTTCTGATTCAGTACTGTATGAAGTTTCATATGTATATGGTAGATGGGAATCGTGTTGTTTTCTTTTTTCTTAAAGTTCATGTCGTGGTTTCTAATTTTTTTTTATTATTTATGTACTCTTTGATAGACAAGTAAAGTGCACGTGCGATGCACGTGGTGACGAATATTTTTTGCTGATTAAGTTTAGTAAGGTAAATTAATTAATTTACTAAACATATGTTTGCAAGAACAAAATAAAACATAGAAAAAATAAACTCGTAGTGTATTTTATTTTTCGAAAATAACATAATGATGTCGTAACATAAAAAAATTAACATGTTGCAAACCAATGAGTCCCTAATAATAATAATAAAAAGAACTAGTAACTAAATAAGGATTTAATATATATTATAGATGCATGAGTTATTTTATTTATTTATGTTAGGATCAAGAGTGATTTTCTTACATTTTAGTTTTGACGTTCTCATATGAAACATTCATACTCTGTGTAACTCAATACATCAATAGTATTGCAAAATTTTTCTTAATTAATTTAGTAAACGTCTACTTTATTCAACACTTAGAAAAAATTTAGGCAAACATATAGTCAAACTTCATAACTGGATGATCTTATAAGGTATTTCTACTAACATTTCATAAATATTTATGTGAAATAACCAACTGTGTCATTAAAATTCTTAATATTTTTTTAATCATTATATATACTACAACATTACTCTCTCTCTTTCTCTCTCCCCATATAGACAAATTGGTACCTATCCTAAGGGGTGGGAACGAATTTTATCTCTAAATAAAAGTTGATTTTTCAAAATTTTGTACTTCTCTGAAGGCGCTAAATTACTTTTAAAATCATCACACAGTACGTGAAAGTTCATACCCTAAAGTAATTGCGCATATGATCGAGCACAATACCCAATTAAGATTGTAAATGTTCCTATCAAAAGTGAGAACTTATTCAAACATTCAAAAGTATTTTAATTATAATCAAACATTCCATTTTCAGTGTTATTTATTTGGAAAATAGAAAAAACTACATAACCTATTACTTTTGAATCATTAAACATTTTGATTGTTGCAATGATTTTAGAATTGTTTGTTTCAATACATTTTACAATCGATCGAATTTGCAATATTTATGTGTCTAATAACTTATTCCATGCATTTATTGTCCAATTTTTTGCATCATACATAATGCTTAAAAAATTCAAGATAAAAATACTTTCTTGATTCTTCAATAATAACAAAATAAAACAAAAAAAAAAATGAGACAATATTGAGAAACATGTCATTTGTCAAAATATTTCATATGAGAAAAATTTGAATTCTATTATATTATGATACTCTTAGTCATCTGTGAACTTTACTATTATGAAGTCATTATTAAAATTTGTGGTCCATATTATGATAATATGAAATCATTATTTATGAGAACCAATTTCTTACACAGAGCATATATTTAAATGCTAGCTACAAAAAAAGTAATTATCTTAAAAGATTTTTGTTTCTTGATATTGGTACTCATATTTTTCTAAGTAAATTCAGACCTTTTCTTTTCCCCATTGCATTACTATTGCTTTATTTATTTTTTTTATTTTATTCACAAATAATATTCTATTTGTTGAAATAATTAGAGCATATTAATTTATATGCATTGTGTTTTTTTACGTGTTTGATAATAATAATATATTTGATAAAAGTGTAATTTTATATTGTTTATAAGATTAAGAAGTTTTAGATTTTTTTTTCCATTGTTTGATAAATATTAAGTAACTAACTCATTTTTATATTCACATAAAATATATTTTACAATCATTATGATGTTCCCCTTCAAGCAGTAATTGAATAATAGTTTAATTTACAACTCATTATTTTTTTTAATTCACATAGTTAATGTTGGTAATAGTTGTATGTTTATATCCATTTGCACATTTTTCATGGTATGAATATTTCAAATATAAGTAAGAAAAATATACCTCAAGTTTATCTATTGTTATTTTATAATTAATAAAATAGAGTTAACATGTATCTATAATTTATTTGTTAAGATACTTTTGGGTCTATTTACTCTTTTAAATTTGTACTGATAGATATATATTTTATTTTATATCGATAAAAATAATTATATTTTTTATTTTATAAACAATACATTGGTCAAATCAAGCATGATCGGAAAGAAGTAATGTGATATGTTACATATAAAAGAATAACAAATAAAAAAAATGAAGTATTTCAAAATTAAAAATTCAATGATAAAAAATAATTAAATTTTTAATTAAAAAAATTAAGACTAACATAATTATTTCTAATACAAAAAAAAAAATAGTTTATTTTTATTTTAAATGTGCATCTTAAGTATGTTTTACATTTATCTTTCACTAGCTTCAATAATTTTATAATTTTTTTTTGTTTATTTTTTTTTTTTTTTTACTTTTGGATGGAATGTGAGCTATAAGTTTTCTCATTGTGTAGTGTTACCTTTTAATTATGTAAAACATCAATCTTATCATTGTTTAGTTATTATAATACTAATAAAATAATAAAGGACTTTTCCAACCTAGATGTGTCTTTTTTTTTAAAAAAAAAAATACTAATTATCATAATTACATTGAATGTGTTATTTTGTATCATTATTAACAATTTTAAAACTAATTAATTACACACAATAGTATAATAATGCAATTTTTTTTTAGTTTGATTTGGAGTGACTTTTATTGTAAGAAAATAATTGTGGAAGTTCTTTGTTAAAGAATGATAAATACGATATACAAATCCATTTTTATAAGATCACTTTGGAACATTGACTTCCACTCTAATCATTTATCATGTATCTATAAATTATTTTATAAGATATTTTTGGGTCTATTTACTCTTTTAAATTTGTACTGATAGATATATATTTTATTTTATATCGATAAAAATAACTATATTTTTTTATTTTATAAACAATACATTGGTCAAATCAAGCATGATCGAAAAGAAGTAGTGTGATATGTTACATATAAAAGAATAACAAATAAAAAAATATGAAGTATTTCAAAATTAAAAATTCAATGATAAAAAATAATTAAATTTTTAATTAAAAAAATTAAGACTAACATAATTATTTCTAATACAAAAAAATAGTTTTTTTTTTTTAAATGTGCATCTTAAGTATGTTTTACATTTATCATTCACTAGCTTCAATAATTTTATAATTTTTTTTTTTGTTATTTTTTTTTACTTTTGGATGGAATGTGAGCTATAAGTTTTCTCATTGTGTAGTGTTACCTTTTAATTATGTAAAACATCAATCTTACTCTTGTTTAGTTATTATAATACTAATAAAATAACAAAGGACTTTGTCAACCTAGATGTGTCTTTTTTTTAAAAAAAAAAAATACTAATTATCATAATTACATTGAATGTGTTATTTTCTATCATTATTAACAATTTTAAAAAAAATTAATTGCACACAATAGTATAATAGTGCAAATTTTTTTAGTTTGATTTGGAGTGACTTTTATTGTAAGAAAATAATTGTGGAAGTTTTTTGTTAAAGAATGATAAATACGATATACAATTCCATTTTTATAAGATCACTTTGGAACATTGATTTCCACTCTAATCATTTATACCAATAAATATTGGTCATACTATTCTTTATATTTTCACACCAAAAATATTGAATCCAAAGCTTACTAAAAATGAAATAGAGAAACACATATTTTCTAAAATAATCGATCATATTATTGTTCAGATTTTTTTATACAAAAAAATCGAGACTCCATTTATACAGTGCATTTCACACAAAATATTAAAAACCTCGTTTGATTAAAAAAAATTTGACCATAGCAACTTCTATGAAAAAACATTGAGACACGCTCATTATATTGAAATATTCTTTTAAATTATTTTAACGGAGTTACGTTAATTTTCTTATAGTAATATATATATATAGTGCAAATAGTATAATAGTGCAAAATAATAGTATATATATATATATATATATATAAAGGTTTGATTATTTTTTAAATAGTAACTATTGCCTGCAAAATAATATTGTTTACTAATTCTGGAAATAATTTAAACACTTTATGATATATTTTAAAAATACAATTTAGATTATTTCAGCTGATTATTAAGGTAATAAATCACATAAAAATTTCTTTTGTATCTCAAGATATTCATATCATATATAGGTACATATTTATTATATATTTGTACCTAAAATATCGAAATCTATCACATTCTTAACAAACATTAGATTTACTTATATATTTTAAAATTAATCACATGAATAAATAATATTAATATACATTAAATATTTATCATTATATAAAAAAAGGAATATTACTTCTATAAATTATAAATAATATTGACATTATACGACAATAAATTTGTAAATATAAATATTATTTGAATATTATCATGAACCAAAATATGTAAAATTATTTTTTTATATTAAATAATATATACATATATATATATATATATATGTGAAAATGTTATTTATATTATTATAAATGGATTAACGGGCTAATACATTGTAAAAGTAAAGTTTGAAAAAAAAAAAAAAAAAAATTGTTACAAAATCCCCGTGCACCGCACGAGAATCTGAAAATAAATTCGTCCACTTTATACTATATATGAATCAATTTATTTTCAACATAAACTTTATTCTGTGTAGTCCAGTTAAAACTGCATCATTGGACCATAAAATCGAACCATACTAAATTTCTTGCGGGTTTTTAAAACATTAACCGCACCGCAAACCGTAATCGTAAAAAACTGAACCACACTGCATTGAATATATCGATTTGACTAGGTTTTTCGATTTCGACTCAGTTTTGCTCACCCTTACTTTCCATTAATATGTAAGGATAATTTAACGTGATGTACTATTATTTTATAATGTAATGTACATTTGATCTTCGACCAGCTAGAGATCGGCTCGCTTGAACTCCTCCTCGTCGGTAGAACGCCACGTACATGCAAAAACTCTCACACCGAAGGGGTTTTTCGGTGAAGAACCTCCGATGCTTAAGTCAATAACACTCCAAAAACTTAGATCGCAAGAGTATAGTAAAGGAAATCGTGTGAAAATCTTAAGGCTCACCCCTATATATATAGGGGTGGGATACCTGTTTGCCTGCATGAGCTGAGGTAGCTCAAAAAACAGCCCGGCCTCCCCGACCGTACAACACACAGTGAAGGTGTGTCAGAAATAATTATGCGATATGGACCAATTAGGTCACGCCACGTGTCCTCCGCACGTGGCGGGTTTGATTCCCTTGAAATCTTGCTCGAAGGCTCTAATACTTGGCCAGATTTAGGTCGATCCGCTGACTGCTCCGAGTCCAGAAATTATCGATCAGATGACTGTTCATGCCGCAGGTCGATATTCGACCAGACCCTCCGTGAGTCTGGGACCGACCTTCTCTCTCGCACTGGAGTCCCTTTTCAAGCTATCTTCCTATCCAGAGACTCTTGTTTTCGTGATATTCGACCACGACTACCCACCGTATTTGCTCAACCAGGACAGTTTAACTAGTTGGCTCGACCAATTCACTAGACTGACTTATTCGGCCGGTTTACTCAAATGAATATGGTGTCCCACATCATAGTGTACATAACCAAAAATTAGATCACATTTATTAAAATATAAAAGAAAAATACACATTTTTTTTTAAAGCATAAAGGAAAACGTTCAAATTGCGATGAACACCGGAGATTAGACGTAATAATAGTTTGGGTAGAGACGAGCCCAAACCCCTCACCCACCCAACCCCTCACCCATATCGAGCAAAGAGAAGCGAAAAGAACAAGGAAAAAAAGAAAAAAAAATCGGAACGGCGAACAGAACTTGGATTGGCGAGAGGTGCGACGCGGCCATTGTAGAAGTGGAAGGTTCTACGAAGCTACTACTGATCATCCGACGCTGACGAGACCTTCGTAAGCGCTGTCGATTTTCCAGTCGTGTCTCCGGCGCCTCGCCTCTCGGAACACCAGCGATCAATACCTTGGTCTCACTGTCAAATCGGAAGGTTAAGTTCGATATTCATCCTTATTTTTATACTCTTACTAAGCTGTAGGTGAGTGTTCTCGTGCTGAGGTTGTAAAATAATTACTACATGAATCAGAAGCTTCTCTAGATTTGTATACGTTGAATGCTTGACAAAGAAATGGTTTAAAATTTGGTTGTGAATATTTGATTAGTGCCTTTTTTACTCTAGAATCACAATGCATTGAAATGGACTATGATGACAATACATATAATATTTAGATAAACATTCTATCTATTTTCGTGTGGAGAAAGAGTAGATATCAATGGCAAGTTGGGGCCGTCGCAGCTCGCAGAATAATCTATGAGGTCGGTGATTGGTGTGAGGCATAGTATTTTATGGCACAAGTTATATGATAAATCTTTTTTCAAATGAAAAATGCATGTTTTTTTTTTTTGGGAATGTTAGACCTTTAGAGCTATTACAAACTCTATTGTTAGTTCTTTTTGGATTAAAGATTTATTGACTGAAGTAACTGAAGTTAACTCGGAATGAGACTTGTCCTGCTTCTCATAAACCCACCTTCAGCCTCACTGTTCACCGGCAACCTACTCCTGCCCTTTGCTCTCCTGGTATGTGTTTGAAATCCTACTTTATTGAAGAAAAGAGAAACTTACTTGCTTTTCTAGAAAAATCACAAAAAGGACAAGAAAATGCCAAGCAATGACCGAAAGTTTTCTGGAGAAGACATATTCGATTTTCTTGTTTAATAGCACCATCTGCTTTGCAGCACCTATCAAGCATTTGGAATCCTGGTGACCCCAAATTGGTTTGATTGCACTTCCATTCAGTTGCTCGAGCATTTGCACCTTGATTATGCGTTTCACTGCTAATAGTGGAATAGTAAATTCAAAGTCTGTAAAACATCAACCACATTGTCTGCTGAAATGCCTAAATTTTGAACGATAGAGGAAAATGTTAGTTCAGTGGAATAGCAGCATTGTGTTAAAAACTGAATTATCATGTTCACCTTGTGTCCAGGCATTACACCTCTTCTACATCCAGCTTTGTTTCTGCTAAATAATTGCGAGACTGAGGATTGAGTGATGTGATTCATCATGAAAACTATAAATTGGGTAGTTATGATCAAATGTTATAAAAGATATGGTGTTTTAGCATATTGTGCTTTACATTTTACAGGTGCACAGTATTTGGTGGGGTGATAGATTTAGCAATGGTGTCCGAGACCTCGGTGGTTGACAAGCTGATAAGGTTTGGTCAGTCAGCACAGGGAAAGGCTCAGGGCCTCCTGGTTTGGCTCCAGAAACCCAACCATCGCAGTCCGGTATTCATACTATTTTCAACTTTCTTTCGTTCTTGAAACAAGAATATGCGGTGATAGCTAGTATGTGTGATTTGATGAATTTATTATTGGAAAAGTGGTCCCTTTCAAATCTGTCATATGAAGTGTTTGATGAGTTGTGAAAATATGTCCGCTTAGTTGTTGTTTTCTTTTTTCTAGATAAACATTTTTTAATGCTGCAAGGCTTAATTGCCACTGAAAAGTTATTTAATTATGAAATATTTAAAAGGATTGACCCATTTTCCTATAGTTAAAATTAGGGATTGCTTTTGGTTGTGTAATGACCAATAGTTCAACTGTTCTATCTTGAAGGTGACCTCATGCGGCTTTTATCGGAATTTTACAGTTTATCATGAAAAAGTTAACCAAGTGTTTCATAGAGTATTTATTTTGCAAATTATGAAATCCTTTCTAAAAGAAGATTTGGTAAGTTGCTTTGAACTGAGAAAAGATACGGGTACATCCTTCAGGGAAGGTTAGGAAACAGCCCTTTATTTTCGATGTGTGGTTGGTTGGCATTAGTGCCACTGAGAGAATGCAATGTGGCTGAATATTATCTTTTACCACAAACCTTTTAAATTGAGTATTACTTTTGAAGTCTGTAGCGTTCTGCTTGTTTCTTTATGACAAATAATGTCAATATATAAGAGGTTTGTTTGTTACTGTCGTCTATGATGATTGTTGTTCTTTCTCTTTAAGTGCGATGGCGATTTAGAGATTTTGAGAAGTTAGTTGCGTTATGCATAAACACAAGCTACTCAATGTTGCTTTACAAGTACTTGAAGTTGAACGATTAATTTACAGACTGAAATCCTGAAGCGGCTGCAACGAGAAGCCTTCTCAGACATCATGAAACTCAGGGACAGGCAAGAGAAGGTCGAGAGGTTGCTGACCTATAAATCTTCCAAAGGGAGCCCATTTCAAGAAGCCAGCACACATGTAAGAGGTAAAGTCGATGTGATGGGAGCATTGTTTTTCATGGATGGTGTTGATGAGCACAAATATGATGCGGTTCAGAAGTCGGGCATCAGAACAGGCATTGATACAAGGCTTGCATTTGAAACCGGCATTCGGGAAAGAGACACTCTATTGGCAGAGTTTATTGCCAGTGAAAAGGGTCGGGGTGGTGATATATCGTGTGGATCACTTTCGCTCTCGAAAGTATTGTATAAAGCTCATGTGACGAATTGGTTCTCAGCAATTGCAGTTCCATTGGGTGCACATTGCAGGGATGTTGGAATCCCGTTGAGTTCTCACCAGGTATTTTTTTTAAATAGTTATAATTACAAAACTATCCCCTTTAGGTTTGGTCAAATTACAGATAATTTCAGAAAAAAACTAGCTTGCTTTGAAAAATTACTAAATACACTCTTGAGTTGTTAGTGGAGCTGAGCTACTGGAAACCGTTGATGTCATCAAATATTTTATAATTATCTCCTTTATCTTTTCAAATCTTGCAAAGATTCTCATGTTACGTTTTAGATTTACATTCCTTAAGTTTCATTCATGTTACAGTTTAGATTTACATCCCTTAAGTTTCATTTCATGCTACATTTTAGATTTACATCCCCTAGTTTCATTTTCTTCAAAAAGAATTATATAGCTGGACAAAAAGTTGGACTATTTGTAATATTTCAAAATGTTGAGGAGCTTGGTCATGAAAAATTTGATGACATCAGCAGATTTCAGCACGGTTGGGACAAATGTATGTGGAATCAATTAAGGGGTAGCTTTTGTAATTTCCCAAGTCAGCTGGTGTTTCAATATCAGTCCGCTAGCCTCACGTAGTCTTTTGTAATCATCCCCTATTAATTTGCAGGAAATGGGCCTTACCACTTATTCTGAATGTGGTCCTCCACTTTTGAACCAAGAAAACAGCAGCGCCATTGGCATAACTGTGAGGAAATCAAATGTGGCGGCCTCATTGGCTCAATTTGTTTCGGGTATAGGGCTGCAAGTCAATTCAAGTGGGATTGGACGTGCCTTGAGCACGTTTGGACAGGTCGTTTGGCAACTCCCAAAAAACACAAAGCTTTCCCTTGTGGGCGTGCACAAGGAGTTCAAACCATCGGGTCAAGATTTGAGTCTTGGGGCATTGGCTCTCCCTGTGAACCTATTTAAACGGAATAGATTTTCGGAGGCATTAGTGGAAGAAGATGGACCGAGTGATTTTGGAAGACGTGACTCAGGTGGGTCAATAGCCTTGATGTTTAATTCCGACATTGATGAGGGGATGAGAATAGGAGGTTGGATAGAGAAGAGAAATTCAAATCCGAGTAATTTACAGTGGGCGGTAGGTGTGTGTGATACACCTGAGGATGAGTTTGGATGGGGCTTGAGCATTGGGGGGTCGTCGTGTGGCCTTGATAGTTTTTTAGAACATCTCCAGGTCGAGTCGTTTTTGAATTTGAGCTTTGGTGGAAAGTTCAAATTGCGGCCGGCTGTTGTGTACGTGAAGGATGGGGAATGCCAGTTTCCTGCACTGATGTTACGGTCAAGTTGGTCGCTATGAATCTGTGGTTATGATTGTTTGGTTGGGCTTATTACAATGTCAGTACTCATCTTTTTCATTTTTTTTTTTTCCCTTCCTTTTTTCACTTAATTTTGATTTTGATTTTTTTTTTCTGCATTTTATGCTGTCAAGCGTGCTGCAGTGTTTTGGCTATTAGACTGGCACAATCCTTGTAGTTAACTATTGCTACAAGTTCATTAGAATATATAGGAAATAATATTACCTCAGAAAAATAAATGAAAAGGAAATTGAGATAAGAAAAATGGATTACTTTGGATAAATTGATTTGTTGCATGGTTAACAAATGGATCACGAGTTTAATGGTGCGAATAATTTTTTGGGAAATTTTCATTTATGCTACATGATTTTGAAGTAATTGCAACATTACAATTCATAGCAATTTAATTGTGTATATACCTAATAGATAGAATTTAATTATGCCTAAAATCAGTTACAAGTAGGTAGAACAACCATTCCATGTTTGTAGGCAAGATTTCAGGATTGGAGATGGAAATATATCATATTTGAATTTCAAAACATATTCTTCACGCAAATTGGAATTCTTTAATTCACGCAGCTCTCAGGTGGTATATATTGAGTTTATGTTAGTATATATTCAGTATATGTGCGCAACTGGAATTCCTTGATTCACGACAGCTGTCATGTAGTATATATTGCGTTTATGTTAGTATATTTTCAGTATATGTTGTAATGAAAAAAAAACGTCTTCCATCAAAAAAATTATATCTTTCCTCTTTTTTTCTTTTTTTTTTTCTTTTATTCATAAAAGTATATATATGAAAATATATTATAATATAAAACTATACATATACACAACACCAACAAAAAAATTCATAAAAATATACTGAAAATATACCGAAAATATACTGAATATAAACCATACATATAAAAAAATTATCAGTTTATGCTTTGTCAATAAAAACCATAAATACATATAAGGTTCATATCGAAAATATACTGAATACTGTTGTTATGTGATTTTTAACAACGATGTAACTTATGATTAAGTGGATAATTTTGAACGATTTGGATGTAAAGCATGTAAGATGAAATCAACAATGGCCCCGGTCCGAGGTGAACCGAGGTGAAGAGCCGTGATGGGCTTTTACGTGTTGCTTAGTAAAGTTTTTTCAGTTCGGAGAGAGATCCCCGTACAAATGTCATGGACCCGCTATTTATAGTAATTTCGGGTTGATACATTGGGATCTGTGCATTACTTTTTCGAATAAAGTTACTTTTTGTAAGCGGTTTGAGGCAGGGGGTCCCACATAAATGATGACGGATCTTGTGGAGCAGGAGGGTTGTTCGTAGACACCTTGTCACCTGCTTAAGGAGGTGACGATCTCGGTTCATGTTGACCTCGGTAGATGTTGACTTCGGTAGATGCTGACCACTTCGGTCTTCGGTAGTTCGGTCCGGTTCGTCGCCTGAACCGGGGTGGTGTTTAAAATCACGTCGGTTCAATGATTATCTTCCTCTTAATGTGACGTTTGGAATCTCTTGATGTAGGTTTACCGATCCGGATGATAATAGAGAGGCCCCCAACATCGGTGGGCATACGGAGTGATGGTCATTGATGTTGTTATGCTAGACATTCAAAGACCCTGGATCGGTATAAAGTCGGTGGCGGAAAGCGGTCTATTGTCTTCGGAGGATCATATTCGGTCTTCCGACCGACGTAACCGAAGTGAATCATTTGTCCGAAGTGTAGACTGTATGCCGGGGTGAAGACACTTGGTGAATTTTGAAAAATCTTCAGGCAGTTGTGACAGAAGAGGTGAACAGTCGCAACGGTCAACGATTAAATGTTTAGACCGAACGGTCGCGCCGTAATGGCCTTAAATGAGGTAACGGTCGACTTTAATAGGTAGCCACGTGTAACAGTAGGTGTCTCATCAGATGAAGAGGTGGCGTCGGTTAGAATTAGGGGTCGCGTCGGTTCGACGCGCCCCCAATGAAGATACTCAACGGTCACAAATTCGATGATTATAAATAGGGTTTAGCAATATCTGATCGGGTTTCCTTCACCTTTGCTTTTATTTTCGAGCTTTCATATTATAATTGTTGTTTGAATTCATCTGATATTATGAGGAATCTTTCCTGCTTGCTGTGTGCGTGCGACATTTTCGGTAAGCTTCTTCTTCAATTTCTTTTGTCATTTCTTTTGTATTCTGTTCAATCGTGCGATGGCGCCGAAAGGGAAGGGCAAGGCGGTGGCAAGTTCATCGAGTACTGAGTCGGTTCCGTTGGATGTTTACCACGATTCGGAATTGGTCGAGTTGGCCTTTGAATACCACCGGTGAGACCCGTCGTTGGTAAGGCATTTGAATATCCAGTTAAACGATGAGGACGGTGACTTGGTAATGGAACACAATGCAACCGACCTCGCGGTGCCTCATTGGAGAAGACCGGTGAGGAAGTGGCCTGATCCGGCGATTGATTTCATTGGCGAGCCAAGTATTCTTACCGACGCTGATGTCGTAATGTTGAGGGAACAGGTTCGGATTCCCCCCTCGGTGAAAATCTTTGCTCCTTATCCCGGGGAGAGAATAACAAGTCCCCCTCCGGGTTGCGTGGGCGTTTTTGCAGAGAGTTTGAGGTCGGGATTAAGGTTCCCGTTGCCAAACTTAATCACGGAGTACCTCCGGAGTTGGGGGTTGCCGTTGTGCCAGATTACGCTGAATAGCTGGAAAAAGATAATCGGGTTGATGGTGTTGCTACACGAGAGGGGTGAGGGACTTCCTTCGTGCGATGAGATGAGGAGCATTTTCGCGTTTAAACAAAGTCCGAAGAGGAGGGTGGCCGAGTCTTCTTGTTGCTTTTTTGCCGGGGCGAAACCGCAACACGGTGTTAAAGTTGGGGAAATAGTGACTGAGATTCCGGAAAGTCTCCACGGTTTCCAGGAGGAGTGGTTGTGGATCGGTGGAGAGTGGCAGTCAGTGGACTTCTTTCATGAGCGCCGAATTGATGGGATGACAATTCCCATGTTAATTCATTCCGGAGCCAGTGAGTTTATTTTATCTGTTTTTCAATTCGGATATACTTTTCTGATTTTGGTATTGTTCTGTGTACTAACAGGTCGGAACTTTTACTCTGTTGTAGAAAAAGAGACGAAGCAAAAAGAACCGAAGTTAAGTCCGGAATTCGGTGGGAAGTTGATAACTTTGGCTGGTTTGGATAAAGCGGACAGGGATTATCGCAAGCTCGTAGTAGACTCAAAACTTGAAGCGGCTGGTCTGTCTCTGGGGGTTACCACATCGAAATTTGACCCCGATAAGAGAATTTTAGCCAATAAAGATGTTGTCGAATTTTTCGCATATATGAAATAACTGTTTGCAACTTATTGATCCCTTTGTCGGTATGCAGTGTATTATCCTCTCCTCGGTTTTCTGGGCTATAACTCTGTCAAGGAGGCCAAGGAGTTTAGGCGCAAATTTCCGAATAGAGATCTTCAATCCAAAGTTGGTAAGAGCCGCGATTTGAGATTAAACGACACTATGAGGAGGGATCTTGTTCGCGCGTTGGTGAAAAAGACAGCTGGTCAAAAGAATGCTGGGAAGAAGTCGACCGAGGTGGGGTCAAGTGCCACTTCGGCTGCTATGCCGGAAAGTCCGAAGTCCGTGCCCGAGGTGATGACTACCGAAGTGTTGTCGGTAGTGGAGGCTGTGGCGATTAACCAAGCTGATCCGGAGCCGATCGTAGCTGGGACCGAGATGATTACTACTGAGGTTGCTCATACCGAGGTGCCACCAGTTTCCCCGAAGTCGCTTGAGTTGGAGCAACCAGAGAAGAAGAAGAAAAGGAAATTGGTGAAGATGGCGGACGTCGGTGCTTCGTCCGGGGTGGAGAAAAGGTCTAAGAAGAAGCACGACTCCGGTCGTAAGGCGACTGAGAAAGGTACGGATGATTCTCCTTTGTTTGAGAAGTCTTATTTGTCGATTGACGAGGAACGGGCTGCAAGAGTTAAGGTGCCCGAGGGTGTTGTGGAGGATTGGTTCACTACTTTTTTGTCGGTGAAGTCCCCACATATGTCATCAAGAATTGAAATGCCGGAGAATGCGAGAGATGCTGCTCGGGTTCCGTTGATGGTGTGGGACCCCAAATCCGAAGTGGGGGTCTCCTCTTTATGCAGCGTTGACAAGCTGAGCTATGCTAAGGCATGCGTTGGCAGGGCCTTGGTTAGTTTAGTGGCAGCCGAGGATGACCATCGCCGGGTCGCATCTCAATTGGAAGGAAAAAAGGACGTTTTAGCCGCGCGCGACATGGTGATCGTTCAGTTGAAGGAGGAATCGGCTAAAATGGAGGCCGACTTTAAGGGCCAGATTTCTGAGAAGGTTGCCGAGCTGGAGAAGGCAAAAGCTGAGACCATAACTTTGTCAGATGAGAAGAAGGCCTATGAGGCCGAAATGGCAGATCTCAAAGCACGCCTGGCCGTGGTGGAACAGCACTTCAAAACTTCTGAGGCCAAACTGATGGAAACCGAGAAGGCCTTGTCGGAGGAAAAGGCTAATCACGATGCAGCTCGGAAAGAATGTGATGACACTCGCGAACTGGTAGGTCGGCAAAGGGATGCTCATCAGGCCGAGTTGGCCAAACTTGAGAGGGAGAAATCATCTTATGGCGAGTTTATGTACGAGAACGGTTTTCAGGCCGGGAAGGATTCGGTCGTCATTGAACCGAAGTCTGGGGACGATGCCGAGATGGATGCTGATGAGGCCGGTGAAGAGGATGAAGCCGGTGGTCCTGACCTCGAGATTGAAATGAACACATGCTTGAATTTGAGGTGGATCATCGAGCGCTACGATGCCGGCTACTACGATATCGACGACCTTCGCCTGTTCCTTTTCTATAAATTAGAGAAGTATGGTTTTGACTCGGAGATCAAGGGGATGCACGTGGCGGCTGATGAAGACGAACGGGAATTCTGCGTGTGGATGCTCCGCCGTTCAGAAGAAATAAATGCAAACCCAGATTTGCCGCCACTCTCCGAGGATAGGGCTGCTCTTCTCCGACGTGCTTACGTCAAAATGATCTTGGAAGAGGAGAAGGAAAAAAGGAAGGAGTTGGCCGACGTGTACCTCTCAACGTTGGCCGAGGTGGAGGTTGAGCAGCACTTTGATGATATGAATCCTGAACAAATCCAGAGCCGGGTTAAAGCATACCTCGAGGAGAAGGAAAAGTCGGCTGAGAAGGATGTTGAAGTGGTGAAGGTTGTCACGCCGGCTGAAGATGGCGTTGAGAAGCTGACCGACCCTCGTGATGATCTCATTCCGGTGCCAGATGGGGCTATTGAGGCTGTTGCCAAAATGAAGGAATCGCAGGTCCTGGAGCGACTATCTTCCGGGATCGAAGTCGGAGAAAGCAGCGGCACCGGAGAGAATGTGGAGAAACCGACCGAGGAGGTCTAGAGTTGATTTTCTGTGTTTTGTCTTTATTGTTTTCTTTGCTTATTTGCATAAGGTAATCGGGGTGCTGGCATGTCAGCATCCTTAGTAGGAAATATTTAAAAGTTTATGATATGTAACCGGGGATGTCGGATAGCCGAATCCCTTAGTAGGAAATATGTAAGGGATTTCCCAAACTTCTCAAAATAAATTTATATATGAAGTGTTTGCATATGTTTGATTTTGATGGTATGTTTGCTGTACGAATTTCAACAATTTTTTGACCAAGTGTTCTGAATTCGGTTTTCATTTGAAAATGAACTGTTTCAACTCGGAATTACTTAAATCATGATCCGAGTCGTAAGATTTTGTAAAAATAACTTCCGAATTCCACTTTGATCGTTTATAAGAATCTCAGCCACAAGTGTGAGTCGATATGCGAGTTTTCAAATAACTTCGCGGAACTCAACACATTTTTAGGGCTGTACGGGAAACAAAATGAAAGTCACCGGACTTCGTCAAAGTCCGATTACTAAATGGCCCCAACCGACTTTATATGTTGTGTATTCGGTAATATTCGGGGCCCGTCAAATCACGTATGTTGAAATGACGTTTGACGAGCGTCACCCCCATCCGAGAATAGGTGGTACTCGGACATATTATGGGGCATCAGTTAGACCGAGTGTCGCAATGCTTACATCGGTATGATATATTTAACCAATATTCAAAATACACAAACTGATAGGCTATTCAGTACATCAAAAGAGGTGATTTCAGGCATTCACCGAGACAAAAAGGAGGTCCGTACAAGAGGGGGGTCGACTATGCGACCTCGGATCCTTCACTGATAGAATTTTTTCAAGAACACTGCGTTCCAAGGATATTGATGTGGTGTTCCATCGGGATGAGCAATTCGGTAGGCCCCATGAGGTAGGATTTTGATGATTTGAAAGGGTCCTTCCCACCGCGGTTTGAGTGGTCCGGGGTCAGGCCCCATTATACGCTTGAGGACCAAATCTCCAACTTGGAACGCACGGGGTTTGAGTTTAGAATTGATGTATCTTTCGTTTCTTTGTTTGTATGCAGCATTCTTGAGTTCGGACCGAGTACGGTGTTCTTCAAGCAGGTCCAGATTTGTTTTCATGTTTTCCGAGTTGGCTTCTTCGGTGAAATGCTGAACTCGGTAAGTCGGTTCTCCGAGCTCCACCGGGACTACGGCTTCGGAACCGTAAGTCAGAGAAAATGGGGTCTCGCCGGTTGACGTCCGGGTGGTGGTTCGGTACGCCCACAGGACATGTGGCAACTCGTCAGGCCAAGCTCCTTTGGCGGCGTCAAGTCGGACTTTGAGGCCATTCTTTATCAGTTTGTTTACGGCTTCAACCTGACCGTTGGATTGTGGGTGGTAAGGCGATGAGAAGAAGTGCTTGATGTTGTATTCTTCACACAGGGATTCGAGTCGTTTGCCTTCAAATTGTTTGCCGTTGTCGGTTATGATGGAATTCGGCACCCCGAAGCGACAGATAATTGACTTCCACACAAAATCCACGACCTTTTGTTCGTTTATCATGGCTAACGGTTCGGCCTCGGCCCATTTAGTAAAATAGTCAACTGCCACGATAGCAAACCGGACACCTCCCTTTCCGGTTGGTAGAGGACCAATAAGATCAATCCCCCATTTGGCAAAAGGCCACGGACTGTAAATTGATTTTAGTTCTTCGGGAGATTGATGGATGTTCGGGGCAAACATTTGGCATTTCGGGCATTTGCGCACCCATATGGCGGCGTCGATCTTCAAAGTCGGCCAGTAGTAGCCTTGCCGCAGGATTTTATAAGACAATGCTTGTGCACCGGGGTGACTTCCGCAAATCCCTTCGTGGACTTCTTCAAGAATGTACCGTGAATCAGTTTCACTTACGCATTTCAAAAGTGGAACGGAGTATCCCCTTTTGAACAGAGTTCCGTTGTCTAATGTGTACCAACTGCTCGAATCCGAAGTGCTCGAGCTTCTTTTGGGTTCGGAGGTAAGGCCCCAGTTTCTAGGTAGTGGATGATAGGATCCATCTAAGTTGGTGATTTTTGCGACGCTACTGGGTTGGTGGCCGTGACCTCGGAAAGGGCAGTTGATGGTTGTTCTTGTTGACCGATTTGGATGTACTCCGCGCTCTCCATCCCGCTGCTGGACGCAAGTCGAGATAAGGCATCTGCTTGAACATTGAGAGTTCGGGGGATATGCTCGAGGTCGGCGGAGAATTTCGATAATTTCCGTTTGGCCAAAGAGAGATAAGGTGTCAACCGAGGTTCCTTAACTTCATAGGAACCATTGACTTGATTAACAAGGAGCTGTGAGTCTGAGAAGACTTTGAGGTGGGTTACGTTCATGGACTCTGCCAAATTCAATCCGGATAGCAGTGCTTCGTATTCGGCTTCATTGTTTGTTGCTGGAAAGAGGAATTTCACCGAATGACAGAATAACCGATTCTCTGGATCAGCTAAGACTATCCCTGCACCTGCTCGGTTGGCTGTTGAAGAGCCATCAATATAGAGGACCCATGGGTGATTATCGTAATGAATCGCGATGGCCGGGGTGAACTCAGCGATAAAGTCGGATAAGGCTTGGGCCTTGATTGCGGTCCTCGGTTGATAGTGGATATCAAATTGTCCGAGCTCAATGGCCCATTTAACCATGCGTCCCGAGGAGTCAGGTCGGTGCAAGATCTGCCGAAGTGGATATGAAGTGCGGACAGTTATAGAATGCTCTTGGAAGTATGGTCGTAATTTCCGGGCTGCAATCACAAGGGCAAATGCCAACTTCTCCATCGGAGGATAACGTAGTTCGGCATCGTGCAAGGCCTTGCTGACATAATAGATGGGTGACTACAGCAATCCTTCTTCGCGTATCAAAACATCGCTAATGGCAGATTCACTAACTCCGAGGTATACGAACAACATCTCCTCGGGTTTCGGCTTTTGCAAAGTCGGGGGAGAGATCAGCGTCTCCTTGATATTGTCAAGAGCTTTTTGGCATTCCTCAGTCCATTCAAAACGTTTCCCTTTCTTGATTGCTTCAAAAAACGGCTTACAACGATCTGTAGATTTGGAGATGAACTGGTTGAGCGCAGCAAGTCGGCCAGTTAGGGCCTGGACACCCTTGACCGAGGTTGGGGGAGTTAGATCTTGAATGGCCTTTATTTTGGCCGGATTGGCTTCTATCCCGCGTTGGCTAACCATATAGCCTAGAAATTTTCTGGATTCAACTCCAAAAGTGCATTTCTTCGGATTTAGTACCATGGAATAACATCGGAGGATGGCGAACATGTCTCGAAGATGTGTTACATGATCAGAGGCGTGCACCGACTTGACGAGCATGTCATCAACATAAACTTCCATAGTGTGTCCGATCAATGTTGCGAACATTTTGTTGACAAGACGTTGATATGTTGCTCCGGCGTTCTTTAATCCGAATGGCATCATAGTGTAACAATACAAACCTCTGGCCGAATAGAATGAAGTATATTCAGAGTCTTCGGGATCCATAGGAATCTGGTTGTAACCGGAGTAAGCGTCCATAAAACTCATCAACTCATGTCCCGACGTGGCGTCGACCATATAATCTATATGGGGAAGTGGATAACTGTCTTTTGGGCACGCCTTGTTGAGGTCGGAAAAATCAATACACAATCTCCACAACCCGTTACTCTTTTTAACGAGCACTGGATTTGAGACCCACGTCGGGTATTTGGCTTCTTTGATGAATTTATTGTCAACGAGTTTTTTAACTTCTTCTTCCAATGCCTTCTGACGATCCGGCCCCAGTTTCCTTCTCTTTTGTACAACAGGCCGGACTGTTCGATCGAGGTTTAATTTGTGGCTAGCGACACCGGGGTCGATGCCCTTCATGTCCTCGTGCTTCCAGGAAAAGACATCAGAATTCTGCTTGAGAAACGCAATAAGTTCTGACCGAAGTGGTTCCTGAAGATGACTTCCGATACGTAATGACTTGTGGAAGACTGGTTCGTCAATATAGACTAACTCCACGTCTTCTCCAGGTTCGGCTCGATCAGGTCGACTTTTTTCTTTAAACAATGCTCTGGGATCCAGCTCGTCTTCTTCAAGGAGGGGCTCTTTTCCAGGTCGGCGTCCTCGGTCTTCGGTTAATGGATCCGAGGCGGAAGGTTCACCGACGTGGTTGCTCGGTTCTTCGGTCATCACATCGTTCGGATAGTGATGTTGTGGGGAGGTTTCATTGTTACTCGTTGAAGCTGAGTGAATTCCATGAGATGGGATGAACGTTACAAGTTGTCGAGCTTCTCTTTGATCTCCGAAGTGGGTTCCTTCTCCTCGGGTTGTCGGGAACTTTAACGCGTAGTGAAAGATAGAGACTGCGGCCCGAAGTTTGTACAACGCCGTTCTGCCGATGATGGCGTTGTACTCGTTATTTATATCCATAACTTTAAAAGTCTCCATGACGAGTTTGGTGACATTCTCCGAGGTACCAAATCGGACAGGCAAAGTGATTTCTCCGATGGGTTTTGAAATACTGCCATTAAACCCCTGGATTTGATCGTTGCAAGGTCTGATCTCGGTGGGGTCGAGACCCATCTTGTCAAAAGCTTTCAGCATCAAAATACTTGAATAGGCCCCCGTGTCCACCATGACACGATGAACCGGAATACCGCTTATTGGAACGGTAATGACCAGGGCGTCGGAGTGAGGATGGGCGAAATGATTTGCGTCCTCCATATTGAAAGTTATAGGGCAATTCCGATTGTTGAGAACATCTCTCAAGTCGATGGTGTAAACCTGTTTGCCGGAGTTGTGAGCTTGTCGGGCATACTCCTTGACCTGTCGGCGGGACAATGTACTCCGGGAATTGTTGGTATTGACCCGATGGACAGTGATTTGCATTGGTTCAGGAGACCTATCTCGCTTACGTCCTCGGGAAATTTCAGCAGGGTCAGAATCGGAGGCCTCCGAGGTAAACATGAATACTTCTTTATCCCCCTGTCGGATGCGTTTTGTCATTGCACCTCGGTCTTCCTCGTCGTCTTCATCATCGAAGGATTCAATCTGACGTCCAGGTCCTCGCCTCTGGGGAATCGGTATTACGGTAAAATTTCCTAAGCTGCGGATGGCCGATTAAACGCAACAATGCGGCCAACAAACTCAAACACTCGTCCGTGTTGTGCCCGGGCGACTTGTGATAATCGCAATATCGGGACTTGTCTAATTTTTCTTCAGGCATCCGAAGTGGCTTGGGATCTGGCAAAATGCCCTTCCCTTTGATTTCTTCATAAATAGTAGCTGCTCCCGCCGAGTATACAGTTTGATAACCGGACTTCACGTCGGTCGCGTACTGTTTTCGGGCCGCTCGGACTTCAGGATCGTTGGGGTCTCCTCGGGGAGGTCCCCTGAATTGATTCTTGTTTTGCTTGTCAAAAAATTTATTCTTCCTTTTTTCGTCGGTTCTCGCCTTAGAGGACTTCTGGTTAAAATTGAAATCGGGAACCGACATAGCTTCTTCCGCTATGATATGCTGTTGGGCTCGAGCGAGAAATTCTTGAAAAGTATTCGGTTTATTTTGGCATAACGTCCAGCGGAAAATCGAATTTGGCTTCAACCCAGCAATAGCCATAACAAGCAAAGTTTCGGGATGACAGGGTTCCATATTCTGAACTCGGTCATTGAAACGAGCGATATAATCTTTAACGCTTTCATCATCTTTTTGAGTGATATTGGCAAGAGACTCTTTCGGGATAAGGCATACTTGGGCCCCGATAAAATGAGATCGGAAAGCCGACCTCAATTGTTGCCACTTCCAAATCGAGTGAGGGGGAAGCGAATGGTACCATTTTTGGGCCCGAGGCCCCAGTGTTAGTGAAAACATGCGACACCGAAGTGCGTCTGAAGCTCCATGCAGGTCCATCCATGAGGTGTAATGTCCGAGGTGTGAGTCCGGGTCAGATGTTCCATCATATAGCCCGATTTGGGGAACCTTGACTTTTCCAGGAACTGGTTCCGATGTAAGTTCCGGAGTGAGGGGAGAGTCGGCTTCCAAATACACCTGAGCCGAGGTAGAGGCCCGCCGAGGTGGATCCTCAGGTGCCCGTTGCCGATTTTTCAATTCGGCTATTCGTCGTCGCAATGTTTCGAGTTCGGACGACTCTTGGCGAGCCCGATTCCGTTCAACATGCTGTCGGAGGTCGGTTTGCGCTGGATTGGAAGGATGTCGGTGCTGCTCACGAGGCGGCGTCCGTCGTAAATGACCTGACTGGCTTTCGGCAGTTTCTTCTTGGGGAAGCATGGGAGGATTACGCCCGGCGTCAGTGCGTCGTGTATTTTGTTCCGGAGGCGGTTGTGACATTCGATTACGAGGTTGAGATGTAGCATGAGATGTTGTCCTTCCGCCGTCTTGTCGCGCCGGTGGATTTGGCCGGTTCGCGGGGGTCGTGGGAATGATGGAGTGTCCCGGAGCCGTTGTTGATGTTCCCGGCATCGTTTGGGCCATTAAAGCGGCAAAACCACGCGCAAATTCCAGATTTTGAAACAGAACAGCATAATCCGGCGCAGGTGGAGCTACGGCTTGTCGTCTGGCGGATTGCGCGGCGCTACGACTGTGGCCGTCTCGTGACGTGTGACCACGATGATCTGAGTGAGACATGGTGGATATGGCTGGCTGGTATGAACCGTTACGTGACAAAGCAGAGATTAACCTCAAATCACTTATGAGGCCCTTCCTCTAGCGCCAAACTGTTGTTATGTGATTTTTAACAACGATGTAACTTATGATTAAGTGGATAATTTTGAACGATTTGGACGTAAAGCATGTAAGATGAAATCAACAATGGCCCCGGTCCGAGGTGAACCGAGGTGAAGAGCCGTGATGGGCTTTTACGTGTTGCTTAGTAAAGTTTTTTCAGTTCGGAGAGAGATCCCCGTACAAATGTCATGGACCCGCTATTTATAGTAATTTCGGGTTGATACATTGGGATCTGTGCATTACTTTTTCGAATAAAGTTACTTTTTGTGGGCGGTTTGAGGCAGGGGGTCCCACATAAATGATGACGGATCTTGTGGAGCAGGAGGGTTGTTCGTAGACACCTTGTCACCTGCTTAAGGAGGTGACGATCTCGGTTCATGTTGACCTCGATAGATGTTGACTTCGGTAGATGCTGACCACTTCGGTCTTCGGTAGTTCGGTCCGGTTCGTCGCCTGAACCGGGGTGGTGTTTAAAATCACGTCGGTTCAATGATTATCTTCCTCTTAATGTGACGTTTGGAATCTCTTGATGTAGGTTTACCGATCCGGATGATAACAAATACAAACCATACATATACCAAAAAAATAATCATCAGCTTAGCCCTTATATTATACAGAACATATACTTCACAACATATACCCGCAACTTATACAAAATAAAAACTATCTTCTAAGAAGTTTTTCATCCGACGAGAAGTCCTATCTCAGCGACTTTCATGAATCTCGGCGCCATACCTTACAATTCTCGCAGAAGCAGTTCGAAACATCCCCAATTTCTCTTTCTATATTAACCATAAAGTACATCAGCGGCATCGAAGATTGAGCTCTTCTTTCACGACGGCGCAAGCTGGTGAATCCCGACCAGCGAGAACCACCAACGTGAACTGCCATCGCAATCGCCTCCTATATAAATTGATTTTATACATAAAAATTTCTTTATCATATACCGAAAATATACTGAATATAAACCATACTTATACAACAAAAAAAATCAGTTTATAGTTTGTCAAATTCGTTTTCAACAAAAAAAAAAAACTAATATACCAAATATAATCTATGAATAAATATTAAAAAAAGAAAAAAAAAACAAGGGCCATCAACAACCGCGTGATGGGGCTGCCCAGTGGCAGCGGTGCTTAGCCGAGCAAGCCCGTCAGCTAGCCTGACAACAATCATAGACGAAACAAAAACGAAAGTCAATTCCAATTTATTTTGAATTTGTATATGAAATTCTGGAATCAAATTCTCAGATATTAAAGTTGTTTGTACCCGGCGAAAGCAAAACCCAATTACCAGATTTTGATGAACAGATCTGATGAAGAAGATGGCGAAGCCCCTTGCACCAAATCCCCGAATTTTACAACACAAAATTAATTCCAAATTAATTTTGTTAATTATCATTAAAACCAACATGTAATTGCAATTCCCATATTCAGAATTTTTTTTTTTTTGCAGAGATGAACATTGAGGTGGTTTTGCAGAGATGGTTTTGCAAAGAGATGATAGCAGAGAGAGTGGGTCCGTTCTTTTTGGTAATTATATGTTTGATTCAATTAATTATGCCAATAGTATTTAATTTGCCCCGATATTTGGTGATAACTGTTACATGGGCATCATTTAAAATCCTAGGTATAAGTGTAAATATTTTAGGTTTGTTTTGTAATTTTATAAATAAAATTATAATTGGTGTATAAGTGTAATATATATCATAACTGATAGTAAGGGATGTAAATTTCTCTAATTTTTTCAAATGGCTTAAAGATGAACCCACGAGACTAATTTTCACCGCTACCAAATAGATGAGACAATAAAATTTTTTACACCTCTGCATAATCCTTTTTAAAAAAAAAATCGTAATTACAAGAAAAATGCTACCTTGCTAATTATGCTAATCAAGTGTACAACTAGATTGCCAACATAAATAACATTCAAAATGAAAAAAAAAAAAAAAACACAAGTGAATCTGTCTACTTGTGTTCTCAACTTAGTTGTACATTAAGTTAGTAATGCAATATTTTCTTACTTACAATTTCACTGTATGTAATTTGATGTCGAAATTCCATCGGTGACTTTGTGTCAAGTTGTTGTGCCGAGTGTTGAAAATTGCATGTTTAACAAGCTAAAATTGCATTTTTAACAAGCTGGAAATGGTTTGCTGGAAACTTTGTGTTTTAAAGTGTGCATCAGAAATATACCTAGAAGTGCTACATTTAGTGTACCACATGTTCTGTTTCCTCTCCTAACAAAACACGACTTGAAATTGCGTGTGAACTAAAACATGAAATGTTAATCGCCGCAAAATTCAGCTTCATTCAATGTGCTATGAAGGAAACCAAAAGTTTCTGTTCAAAATGACGCTGCAAGATTAGCTTTGCCAGAAGCTTGACGTGCATGAATTAATCGTGATTGTTAAGTAGAATGATACTAATTCAATTTGGCTTCTCAAAAAATGGGTCCCGATCGTCTGATCGTAATGAATTTAGTATCAAATTTACATTTACTAGCCATAAATTTTTTTTTTTTTCACGCAAAGCTCCCAAACATGGTAGCCTTGTATGTCTTGTCCAAATATTGAACGAGAACTTCAAAATAAGTTGTGCGTTATGCTAGCTGGCAGGGTTGAAAGAAAAGATTAAGGAGCACTAATAATTTTTCTACTTCGTTATGTCTGCAACGTTCGCATAAAATCTGATTTGGTTTAGTTTGGATTCATAGATGTCTCTGTAAGAGATTTGAGTGGAGGTTTACAAATTTAAACATTCAAGTTTACGGTTAGAAGGGATATTTTTGAGGGTTAAAACTTCAAACAAGTTTTTTAAACACAAACCCCCCTTAAACCCCATAGCATGATATATACATGAATGAAGAAAAGGCTTGGCCATTGATATATTTTTTTCGATCATAATAATTCCGTAGTTTCATTCTTTGCTAGAACCTTGACACACAAACTTGTTCACATAAAAAAAGGGACCAACATGCATTACAAGTAGAGAATAAATAAAGCTAACAAAACGAAATAGCGAAACACCAGAAATAGTAGCATGAAAATCTCCCAAACGAGAGAAAACTACGGGATCTGTAGGCCGCTTAATTCTTCCACTATAAACAATAATGGGCAAACCCGCAAATCCTCTCTAGTTCAACAAGTAGAGGAATACCATAGACATCAAGATTTAAACTTTCAATCCTGGCAGCAACAACACCATCAAGATATACACACTATCTTGGCAACAAGCAAGAGACAAAGAAGCTAAACAAATGGGGCAAAATCAAGACTGCAGCAGTTCTGCTTTTCCGCAAGCAGGCTACTCTAAACCTATCAAAATCCAATCTCCACCGTTTATAATGAAGCTAAGTCGGTAACGAACCTGTTGGCAAAATTTTGCAATGGTTCAATGGTCAAAACTCTTGAAATCTGATGTTTACCGGAATAGCAACCTTCAAATAGGAAAATCCCTATGTTTCACTTTTTTTTTGTGTTCTTTTTGTCTCTCTCTGTCTATTTTTCACTTTGGACCCCCCTCCCCCCCACAATGTGAACTAGGGTGTTGAGAAAGCATTGAGCCCAAGCCACAATGTGGATTGACCCAACAAATCTCCCCCATCAGTTCATAGCTGTGAGCTCAACAAAGTCGCTCCTTGCCTTCAAGCTTCTCCTTAGGCAAATTCTTTGTCAACATATCACCTATATTTTCAGTAGTGGGAATTTTCTTCACATATAACTATTTTTTCTCAAGCATGTCTGGAATCCATTTATATCTCACATCAATGTGCTTTGATCATGAGTGAAATCTTGAGTTCTTGGAGAGAGGAATAGCGCTTTGGCTATCGCTGAACACAACATACTTCTCTTGACTCATTCCCAATTCTTCTAGGAATCTCTTCATCCACAAAGCTTCTTTGTTTCCTTTAGTTATAACAATATATTCAACTTCTGTGCTAGATAGAGCAGTACACTTTTTGAGCTTTGATTGCCATGCAACAGCTCCCCCTGCAAGTGTCAAAGTCATTGGGAATCCAAAAATAGACTTTCTAGAATCAACATCTCCAACCATATCAGAATCATGTACCCAACAAGCTTTTGGTTCATCAATACCAAAGCATAAACACACTCTAGAAGTACCTCGCAAGTACCTTAATATTCATTTCACTGCTTCCCAATGTTCTCGACCAGGATTTCATAGAAAAAGACTCACAACTCCAACCACATGAGAAAAATTTGGTTTATTGCAGACCATCGTATACATCAAACTTCCAACTGCAGATGTATATGGAACCGACTCATATTCGTTTCACCACTACTTTTAGAACTGAGTTTGAAATGTCCTGCAAGTGGAGAACTAACTACTTTGGCCTTGCTCAAACCAAAACATTCAAGAACTTTTTCAATGTAGTCTTCTTGATAATAAGTTGGTTACAAAATTACACATGGCAATGATGTGTATATGATGAAAAGAGTTAGTTCGGTAACTTTGAGAATGTACACCAAAAAAATATAATGATAGTGAAAACCAGCTTTGCTACACCTACGAGTTGAAACATCTTATGCCAGGACAAAGAGAGATAAGCTCTTGTTTATTGTTTTAGCCTCAAGCATTAATGGAGAAAATTGAAAATTTAGATCAAACTACATGTTGAATTATTTTCGCAGTTTTCCAAATTTTTGTTGCTAACAAATATATACGATCTCATTGTTATAATAGTAAGATGAGCACCCTACTGGAGCTTGCTTGTTATCTTCATGTATAAATAGAATTACAATCTTCTAGTGCCACTTTCTTAAATTATTGCCTTTATATTTTAAAAGCTCTTCCATTTTTTTTTAAAAAAAATTTCTACACGTATATTATTTCCTTTTAAATTCAGTCATGGACAAGCCCCGAAAGAGTTGGCGGCAAAAGTGGATTTATAAAACGAGCTGAATCAGTCTCCCGGACATACAATAGAAGTGAATCACTTACCAGAAATGAAACTGAACAAAATCATATGAGATACCAAAATATTTTTAAAGTATTTAATTATAAGATAAACCGAACAAATGACTGAGATAAATTTAGCGAAATTGTAACTTGATTATCGACATAATTTGAGTCGCACAATCGAAACTAATATTGTCTTAAATGGGAATCAAAATATAAGATTTTTTTTTTCAACGGCAATTCAAATTTCATTAAAGCTCAAAAGAATTTAACATTCGAACTACCAAATGGTAGCAACAATCTCAAAGGTGGCAAACATGCCCTTACAAATACAACACCCCAATCAAATAGATATAATAATCAAGCTAAACACCAAACTCAATAGAAGATGAGGAAGTCACCATATCCTGAACATCAGCCGCCAAAGTGCTGCAACACAAATCAAAATTTTGAGGTTTCTGACTTAGCTTCAAGGCAAGTGCTTTGTTTCTTAAGTTGCAGTAGCAATGGCTCCACCCTGCCTGAAGTGCCTTGAGCATAGCCCACCTAACAGCTTTCAGGTCCCTTCCCTTTTTACAGCCTCTATAGCCAATGATTTATGTCCATTCCTGCGGTTCCTCCCCTTCCTTTTCAGCAACATAAACCAGTCTCAAGTAATTCAATAAAGAGATTAAGATACTGGCATTGATAATCCAATGACCTAATTTCCAGGAAAACTCCTCCCCTTGAACCCCATTGATTTGAGGGTTAATGTTGTGCTTCTTGATGCATTTGGACTTGGCACCCATTAAACTCAATCCACTCTGTCCTAGCACCCTCAACTATCTATCTCACTCACTTTTTTCTTTCAAACACCTACATATTTCTAGTTTCCTAGAGCCACCATAATATATAAGAAGAAAGAAACGCTCTATCTTGAATGCTAGTAGTCACCTGAGTTGCACTAAATATCTCACCCCACCAGTCCCTAAAGTTAGGCTTGATTTGACTAAATCCAGACCAACTCACACCACTCAATTTCCAAACCAGTTTTACTTTGCTAGAACTAAACAAAATATGATCAAGATCCTCAACCTCCAACCCACACAAAGAACATACATTATCCTCAAGCAGGTTTCTCCTAGAAAGTTGCTCATTATTACTCATGTACTTAAATCAAGATTTCCACAGAAAGTGCTTGAGATTATTTTTTATAGGTAATTACCAAGTCACACTCCATACTTTCTTCTCCACATTTGACCCCCCTACTCGAACTAGCAACTCTCCTAGCCCTCAGAGTTATCCACAAAAATATAAGACTTAGTTCAGCCAATTTACTTTACGTGAGTGCGATCATCGATTCAATACTTCTTTCTTGATAACCTATACTGTTTCATTCGATAGCCTGTTTCTACACCGAGGGTATCTACTGCGGGGCCGTATGTTATACTATAATTATTCTTGTTATAGTCTCACACTATCACGCACAAAGTCATAGGGGGATTATATGAATATATTCGTTATTATTATTTTTTTTTGGTACAAAGAAGGAGGCCACAGGCCTAAGCTAGAATTTGCCGGGGGTAAGCCACCCCAATGATATCATGTTCCAACCACTCTCCGACCCCTGTAGGCACAGACACAACTCGATGTAGGCCGGGCGGGTATGAGGCCGCCAAGCTCGCCAAATGGTCAGCAGCGAAGTTCGCTTCTCGATGGACATGTTGAACTTTGACCTCCCAGTTCCGTTGGATCAACTCACGAATGGCCTTAACCATCCCCTCGTGCACACCAAAATAACCGTCTGACTGAGATATCATCTTGATAACACATTGACTATCGACTTCAGCAATCACCCTTCGATAGCCTAGCTCCCACGCCAACACCAGACCCTGAAAAAGTCCCCAGAGCTCGGCTCCTGTAATAGAACACATCCCAATATTCATTAGGAAGCCCCCAAGCCACCGGCCTAATTCATCCCGGGCCAGCCCACCCGCACTACTCAACCCCGAGCGGTTGTCAAAAGCACCATCTGTGTTCATCTTAATCCACTCCGGGCTTGGGGGAGACCACCGAATCATGCGTGTAACGTAAGATGAAACCCCGACCTTCCTATAATCCGCGGCGGCTTTTGAATAATTATCCGTGATGGTCACAATCTCCATTTTCCGGGCTCCACAGCTCACGGTTTTTTTCTGAAAGATCCGCTCATTACGTCCCATCCACAATCGCCAAATCGCAACCGGGAATAAACTGTCCCATCTATCAATATCTCCCATTCGACGGAGCCCAAGGTTCAAACGCAACCAGACTTTCAGGGGCTGCTGAAAAAACTCATTAGCATTTACAGTTTGAAACAAACAGTTCCAAACAGCCCGGGCAGTAGGGCAGTCCCGCAAGACATGAACAAGTGACTCGCTCTCACCACAGACGTCACAGGCCTCAGATGCGGTAAGATGACGCCTGACGTCAACGTTCGTGAGAAGACGGTCATTCACAGCGAGCCACATAAAGGTACGTGCCTTCTGCGGCGCCGGGGCCCGCTATATTGTCCTCCACAATGGACAGTCATTATCATTTGTTGTCTTCGACAAAGCCTAGTAAGCTGACCTCGTAGAAAACCGCCCGTCATCTGAAAATCCCCACGCAATTTTGTCGTCGGCAGCCGTAGCTCGCGGTGGAAGGACGCCTGCTATACGGAGAATTACAGAAGATGGTAGCAGGCCGTGAAAACCGTCCCACTTCCAGTTGCCATTAGCGTCCACATGGTCGGCGACAGTCGAGAATATGTTACCTATCTGATTTTGGTCGTAAACATAACGGATCAGCGGGCCTTCGGCGCCTAGCCATCGATCGAGCCAAAATCGCACACGTAAGCCATTGCTTAACACCCAGCGGACTCCTATAACCACTTGTGCCCACACCGATCGGATAGCCCTAAGTAAGGCTGATCCATTCCTCCAGTTAATAGAGTCCAGGTTAACTGAAAAATTAAGCCCATATTTAGCCTTTAGAACCCGCACCCAAAGGGCTTCCGGTTTTGTCAACAAACCCCACCCCAATTTCATAAGCAGTGCACTATTCATACGGCGAAGGTCCTTCACTCCCAGGCCGCCTTCCTCCTTCGGCTTACATACGTTCTTCCAAGCCACTAAGTGAACTTTCCTCCTGTCGTTAGTTCCCCCCCATACGAAGGCGCGGCTACGCCTATCGAGCCCGTCGGTAACAGCACATGGTAATAAAGCAGTTTGCATCGTGTAATAGGGAAGAGTGTGGAGCACAGACTGAGTGAGGGTCACCCGGCCAGCTAACGACAAGGATTTCATGCGCCAACCCGCTAATCGCACCTCTGTCTTCTCTAGAATATGACTATATGTCTCCTTAGTCACGCGCCCGTGAATGATGGGCACTCCCAGATATTTGCCCAGGTTTTCAGTTAACTTGAAATTAAGAGTCGATGCAAGTCTAATTTGCTCATGTGGCTCGACGTTGTTGGAGAAATAGACCTGTGTCTTCTCCGCACTCACTTTCAGGCCCGAAATGGAGCAAAAGCTATTGAGCACCTGCTGCAGAACAGCAGCTTGCCCGTCGGAGGCCTCCAAAAAGAGAAGCAAATCGTCCGCAAACATTAAGAAAGGGACCTGAACGGTGCCTCTCCCGACGGATATCGGGCGCCAATCAAGCCGGGCGACCGACTCACAAATCCTTTGCGCCTATCTCTCCATGCAAAGCACAAACAAATAGGGAGACATGGGATCCCCTTGTCGGACCCCTCTAGTGGGCTGAAACTCGTCCCCAACCGTTCCATTCCACAGTACACTCATCGAGGCCGAGCGAACACAAGCCATGACCGCCATAACGAAACGCTCAGGATATCCAGCCATGCGGAGTGTTTCTTCGATGAACTCCCATCGAAGGAAGTCATAAGCTTTCTCTAGGTCTACCTTGATAACCATGTATCCCTTCCGTCCCTGTAGTCTACGCATAGAGTGAATAAGCTCTTGGGCAACAATGATGTTATCCGTAATTTGCCTTCCCGGGATAAAACTAGCTTGGGCTGGGTGAACTAGCTCCGAGAGGGTGCCCTTCATTCGATTCACCAATACTTTAGTGAAAAGCTTGTATATGACGTTAAGTAGGCTGATAGGGCGAAACTGTTTGAGGGTAGTCGGGTACTCAACTTTAGGGATGAGCACTAGCAATGTTTTATTCGCATGTGCTGGAACAGCACCTGCCAGCCACATTTGCCTAATAAACTTACATGCCGCGGGCCCGACAATCTTCCAATTCTGGTGAAAGAATAGGGCGTTCAATCCATCAACTCCCGGTGCCTTTAACGGATCCATACTACGTAGAGCCGAAGAAATCTCATCATCAGAAATCATCTCAGCCATAGCCGCCATGGCAGTTGCGTCACAAGCCGGGAAATAGTTGGTCCACGACCCGTCATGCCCGGGCGGCGGCCCAGCTGTATAGATGGACGCGAAGAAGCCCGTAGCTAAATTTCGAAGAGTGGTCTGATCAGTTACTTGTTGCCCCGCATCATCCGTCAGCTCATTAATCTTGCTACGGCGTCTCCTATATTTAAGTTGGCGGTGGTAAAAGGATGTGTTTCTGTCACCCAAATAGGACCAATCTCTGTTTGCTTTCTGTATCAAGAGTAGCTCCTCCTGTCGGGTAACCACCTCGAGTTCCTTCCTTAGTTGTTTCTCGAGCTCCACTAGATGACCCCCGAAATAGAAACGTCTGCTTCTCTGAATACCCCCAATTCGAGCCAGGAGTCTCTTCTTACGACGAAAAATATTACCGAACACCTGGGTATTCCACTCCGTGATCCTTTCAGTAAAATTCGTGACTGCCTCCTCAAATCCAATAGAGGGCGCCCATGTTTCCTTTAGTACGTTGGTGAAGTCGGGATGGAGGAGCCACGCGGCTAGAAATCGAAACGGCTTCATGCCCCGGGGCGGTGCGCTCGTCCGACCGAACCCTAACAAGAGAGGTGAGTGGTCTGATTGGACTCGTGGAAGTAGTCGGACTCGACCCGTGTCGAATTTCTCCATCCATGGAATATTTGCTACAAAGCGATCCAGTTTCTCAGCCACCCTACCATGTCGAGTATCCCGAACCCATGTAAAGAGATGTCCATCAGTGGCAACCTCCTGCAAGCTATGATTAAAGATCCAGTCACCAAAGTCCTGGCTCAAGTTACAATGTCTCGAGGACCCCCCGATTTTCTCAGACCGCCTAAGCAGGCAATTAAAATCCCCTCTAATCACCCAAGGCTCGGATATGCAGCTCGCCAGCCTTCTCAAATCAGCCCACAAACTCATACGTCTCGCCGCATTGGGACTAGCGTAGATAAAAGTGACTAAACTCCCCACATCTTTCGTAATAATCCTCGCATGGACCAGTTGCCGTGAGCAGAACAAGACTTCAAGTCGGACATCATCTGTCCAAAGAATCCAGATTCCACCAGCAAACCCCTGGGCTTCAACACGGAACGAATTATCAAAGTTACTGAAACGAACAAAGTTATCTGCCATGCCCCCACTAATACGTGGTTCAAACAGGGCCACTACATCCGGTCTATGTTGTTGAATAAGGGTCGAGAAAACTCCCCGAAACTCAGGCGAGCCCGCCCCCTGAACATTCCAAGTGACAATATTCATAACAAACGGAGGGGGTGTAGAAATCGCCCTCTATTGATCAAGGGACTGGACAGACGAGTCCGAATTCCCATCCAAGCACATACGTTCATCAGCACTTCCACTGCCACCTTCTCGCGAAGTATGGTCCTCCGGCCATGGATCTTGTCTTCTAATATTCTGTTCTCTCTCTGTCATAATTAAGTCATCGGGCGGGTCCCCGGGAGAAATGTGGATGAGGGCGCGCCTCGGATGTAGTAAACCGGGTTCTTCGGTCACAGTAACGGCGTGGTGCTTAAGCGGGTTTAAACCAGCACCAACTAGATTAGGGCGTGTATTGGGCAGACTGTCATCCGGTCCTAGAAGCCCATCGCTAATCACGGTCATGTTCTCCCCATGAACTTTTTCCTTCCCACGTGGCTGGTCCTCCTTCCTCATACGCTCCATGCTGCCCCCGTTCATACTGCTCGTTCCTTGCCCTGATGAGACGCCCGAATTTTTACTCCCCACGGTGGTTTGACGTTTGTTTGTTCCTCGGTTTCTAACTTGGCGCCACTCTCGACCGCCCGATCCATCCACGCTATGGTTTTGTGCGACATGGTTCCCCACCTTCATCGTGTCTGAAGTGGCCCCGAACTCGAAGGACAATTCTTGATCGCTCGGACCTTCCGCAGCCAACATCTCGAAACGAGATCCCATGCCCACAGTTGAACGAGGATTTGAAACGGCATGTGCTTTATCAGTGCCCTTATCGCGCTATGGGTACGACTGACGTTGACGTTGTGGGACCTGGATCCACGGGCCATATACCGACTCCATATTACCAACACCTTCAGACCCAGGTTTGCTTCCCGAGCCCTCACCAACACTGCTAGTCTTTGGATTACTAGTCGAGGAAGTATCCTTCCGTCCGTCCTGTGCAGGCGCCTCCGGTCGGTAAAGACAACTATGACTGGAGTGTCCAATTCGTCCACAATGGAAGCAAATAGTAGGTAAGTTCTCATACACCACCCGTTGGCTCTTCCCATTGATGTTAAAATTCACACAAAGTGGCTTCGTCAGGTCCACCATAACCGCAAGCCGGGCATATTTCCCTCTAGTTAGTGCTGCAGTTTGTTGATCAATTTTAACTACCTTACCCACAATCCTGCCGATCATACGAAAATTTTTTTTATGGTATAAATGGGTCGGCATCCCGGGCAACCGAATCCACGCTACCGTAGTTGTCAGCTCCTCATTCATGGCATCAAACTCGAGGGTCCATGGCTGGACGTGCATGTAACTGTTACCAACCACATACGGTCCTCCGGTAAGGACATTAACCGCGTCCTCAAATTTATTAAAGTGGACAAGGTAAAATCCGTTCTCGAGGTCCATCATATTACACCCGGCCATAAAGGGCCACATCTTCGAGAGCCTATTATACAAGGAGGCCATAGTGAGCGATTCGTCAAACGTTCTTAAGACTACTGCAGTTCTCCACTCATTGTGAATCCGATCAAAGAAACGCTGCCCAATTCGAATCTCCGGCAAAGGGCATTCGAGGTCCACCGATACCTCCTCTTCCTCCTCGGGATCCTGGCCTTCATCATCGGATAGCAGATCCACATGATTCCTTTGTTTTGTGACCATGTCACGAAAGGTCCATCTCGGGGGCTGGACACCCGGGGTTTTGGCAGGGGGCGGCGAAGTTTGCCTCTCCAAAACTTCCCCCGCACGTTTTAGGGTTTTAGAACGCTTGGTTGTCAGAAGCTCCTGTCGATCCAACACTGGGAAATCAGTACCAATTTGTTGAGGATCGCCGGGATCGAAAGGCGTCAGTCCGGCGTTGCGAGTTGTAAACGGTAGGGTTGCGGCAGAGTTCATTGTTTTTTTCGTTATTATTATTGTTATTAGTTTCGTACAAAAAAGTCATAAAGGAGATTATTTGAATATATTTGCGCATGACATTTATATTCATGATTCACTAAGAAAGATATAATTGGACAACAACTACCATAAAAAAGTTGTAATAAATATGGGATTTTGAATAAGACATGGGAATCTACATTTTCCTTTATTTTTTGCCACTTTTCAATTCTGTCTTTTCGAACAAAAAAGAAAAACCATAATACTCATATTTTTTTTAAATGTCATTTTAGTATTATCAACTATTAACAAAATAAATATCGTTTTGGATATTTTATACATTTTTTTTCATTATTACCTCCATCTAGCTAATAAATACACTACATTTTTTCATATTAACTCTTCATCTTTTCTAAAAGCATTCATCTCTATCCTCATTAATGAGGGTTATTATTGGCACAAAAAATATTCTTAATAACCGTGCAACTTCTTAAAATGACACTTATTATGAATAGGAGAGAGTCTTAAATACTCCTCCCTTTTGTGGGTTGAGTTAGAGACCTTAATTTTAGATTGGGTGTTTGATTTCTCAAACCATATATCAAAGAAAAAATAATTTTGAAAAAAAGCTCAATATATATGCTTTTTGGAATAGATGATTGTAAATCTATTTACTTTTTACATATTAAATAATTACTAGTACATCATTCGTATATTAAACGGATGCTTGTTAAAAAATTATTCTTAAATTTTTAAATTAATGAGGAAAATTATTTTATTTACTTTTTTACAAAAAATATATATTATTATATATTTTAAAATGATAAATGTTACTTGTGCGACTTGCATGTGTTATATTATAGTAATTTTTATAACTTATATCATATAATTACTTGAAATAGAAATATATTAATTGATAAATTATTTTATTTTTCTAATTAACATTACAAAACAATTTTATTATGGTTATAAAGATAAATATAATTTATTTCTTTATACATAGAATATGTATGTTAAATTGAAACTCATCAAAAGATGATTAATTTGATATATTATATATGTAAAATTGATAACAAAAAATGTTATTAACTTTTAAAATACATTTAGAATTCAATTGTTATAATAAGAAATGATATTAAAATGTAATTAATACATGTAATATGATCATAAATCAACATATTTAAGGATAATCTGGACCTAATTATTTATTGATTGAAAGATCTGTCCATGCCTAATAACGAAGCATGTAATTTTGCCACATAGGATCACGAAACATGTGAACCTGCCACTTAAGTTCAATACGTTTTGAATTAATATATAGGGTGATTTTTTTTTTCTATCAAGCCCTTCTGTATAATCTGCTAATTCAATCATTTATTCGCTAAATGGCAAACAAAATGGTTATGCTTTAGTACCAGATTTGTTGAACCGACAATATCGCAGACTGCCTCTAAGCTCTTGACCTGACTTTCAGGCAACCCTCCCGCCATGCTAGAAAGAAGAAGCATTATTGATAGAAGAATCTGCTAATTCAATCATTTATTCGCTAAATGGCAAACAAAACGGTTATGCTTTAGTACCAGATTTGTTGAACCGACAATATCGCAGACTGCCTCTAAGCTCGAGCTTCGTTGACTAGCAAAATATGCAGGTAAGGGTTTCGTGGGAAAAATCTATGACGCTCAAGTTAGAGATCTCGCTCGTAATTATAAACTGAGATATGCTAAATTATATTGCATGTAATCTAATTAAGAAGCCGAGAAAGGTATTATGAAAAAAGATATTCACCTATATCGTCTTCTAGTATAAAACGTTTCCGAGGTCCCATATCTTTAAGCGAGATACACTTACTATCTTAGCCGTATTCTATATCCTTCCTTGATATGGTTTCTAGGTCCTTAAGTCGTTGAAACGTCCTCTTGACACTTCCCGCGCTATACTTCTTACTATGCATTAACAGACCCCATGGGTCAGCTTCCCTCCAAGCCACTACGAGTCTTCTCCAAGCTGAGCTTAAAGTTGTCGACCCTCTATATATCCACGAGCTATAATTGTGTCGTCTCTAAAGCTACCACACCTACCACACTGAGCTTCCTAACGAGATTAAGTCTATCACCGAGTTGAGACTGCTCTAGACTGTTTACCTCGAGCCAACTTTTCTAATCGGTTCACCAAGCTATTATATGTGTTATATAACAAAATATTTGTATTTTTGACATGATACTAACAAGATGTCATGGATCCATTAAAAAAACTACTTAGAATAACTACATAAGTAAACAAAGGTCCCTTTCGATGCTGGCCCGTGACTCTACTTGTCGAATTCCCCGTGACCCTTTTTGACTAATTTCTCATCTTAAACATTAAAAAATGCATGCAAATGGAGTTAGAACTGCTGCACCTCAAAGACTAATTTTACCATCTCTGTTGTTGTGTTGTAGACGTGGTCAGGTGCCGAGTCCGGGCCCGGCCCGGCCCGCCGGGCCACGGGCCCTCAAACAGCCGAACCGCGACCGGCCCGCTAAGAACGAAAGGCCGGTTCTATCGCCGGTTCACCGGCCCGGCAGTTCACGGGCCGGTACGGCCCTTAAAGAAAGCAAAAAAAATTGGCCCGGCCCGACCCGCCGGGACAAAAAAAAAAAACCATGACCCTTAACCGGACCGGATTGGCCGCGGTCCGGTTCTCGAACCCGGCACTATTCATGCCGGTACCGGTACCGGGCCAGTCCGATCCGGTACCGGGTCACGGGTCGGGCCACGGGCCGGGCCGCCCGTGGCCATGTCTATTGTGTTGTCCTATATCCAATTAATATCTTAAGTTGACAGCAAAAAGCAAGTGAAGCCCACTTGTTTCGTTATAGGTCAATTCCTTTCCAAAAGTAACACAAACACTCATGCACTCTAATATATATGCACTTACAGACTTGCATTCCTTGTTAAGGTGACCACATGATAGCAACTAAGAGCACGCTTGTTTATGGAAGCTTTAAAAAAATTTAACTCAACCATCTTTTTTTAATCGCAACCGTACTATCATCAATATTATCAGTGTAATTATATAATATTAATCAATCATGCATACACACCACAACAACATTAATTTATTATTCATCAACTCACATAATTTTAAGTAACCGTCACTTTAACTTAAATAGTTTAACTTACAACTAAGTGATGGTTAGTTAAATACTCCCTCATATTTTTAATAAGTGTCGTTTTGAGAAGTTGCACAATTGTTAAGAATATTTTTTTTGCCAATAATAACCCCCATTAATGAGGATAAAAATGAATGTTTTGAGGAAAGATGAAAAATGAATATGAAAAGACGTAATGTATTTCTTAGTTAGAGGGGGATAATAATAAATGTGTACAAAATATCCAAAATGACATTTATTTGGTTAATAGTTGATAATGCCAAAATAACATGCAAAAAGAATAGGAGATAGTATTATTTTAATATACCGAATTTTAATTGTTTTCAACTAGTTCCATTTTCCAAAGTCAAATTAAACCTAATAGTCGTGCGATGCAATCGTTCTTCAAATATCCTAGGAAAAAAAAAAAATGAAGAAAAAATCAAAATCTAATAAGTGAGTTTGGACAATTTATAAAAAATGATAATAATAATTTTTTCTATTCAAATATTGCCTACAATGGATATGCGACAGGTTCATTTGCATAACCTTTTGCACTGGATAAAGATTATATAAATGGATATACGAAGATAGTTATATATGTGAATAAAAATATAAGATTTATACTATAAATGTACATTTTTATTTATTGTGGGCAGTGTTCTAAAAGTCGTCAGGCGCCCGGTAAGCGCTCGATTAGCCCTAGCGCCTAGTCAGGGCTTAGGCGGCGCCTAAATATCAATATTAAATATTTTATTTTTTATTTATTTTAATTACCTAAAAAATAAAACTATATAACTTATAATAAATCCACAAACCTAAATCCAAATAATATATTAATATATTATAAGGAAAAGCTTGCGAACAAAATAATATAATTAATATTTAAAAAAACTGAAAAATTGTTGCCGAGCCCGCTTAGGAGCGCCTAGGTCCGCCTAGGACGCTTAATTGCCTAACCGCCGAGCCTAGGGCCGCCTGATTGATTTTTTTGATCGATTTGTACAAATTGGAAGTGGCCGGATACCGCCTAGCGCCTAGCCCGAGTTTTAGAATAGTAATTGTGGGTTGTTATACTGAGCTTTAGTGAGTTATTATGGGAAAGGAAAGGTGAAACAAGCATCGAAACCTCTGCAAACACTTGTCCTCAACCCAAATTCCACAAGTCAATGGCACTATACCCTCCCCACTACCAACTATTATAATTATTCATGTTTTAGTGAAGACAAACATACACAATTGCCCCATCTGTCCATGGCGATCGGTTAGCCTTCTTGTCCCCTTTCTTCTCTTCAGGTTCTTGAGCTCGCCATTGGTAGCCGTTACAATGGCGTCATGGGAGCATTTCGGGGAGGTGGCGAACGTCATCCAGTTGACGGGCCTAAACGCCGTCGCATTGATCGGCCTTATAGCCAAGGCGGCGAACACGGCCAGAATGCACAAGAAGAACTGCAGGCAATTCGCGCTG
Organism: Striga hermonthica; assembly: GCA_902706635.1. Classification (NCBI taxonomy): domain Eukaryota; kingdom Viridiplantae; phylum Streptophyta; class Magnoliopsida; order Lamiales; family Orobanchaceae; genus Striga; species Striga hermonthica. The sequence continues at coordinate 14,194,652 of CACSLK010027831.1, forward strand.
CATGTGAAATTGATTGGGAATTTGCTGGAGCAGCTGAAGATCACGGAGCTGAAGAGGTACCCCGAGACGAGGGAGCCATTGGAGCAGCTCGAGGATGCTCTGAGGAGGGCTTATCTTCTCGTCAACAGCTGCCAGGAAAGAAGCTATCTCTACTTGATGGCCATGGGCTGGAATATAGTCTATCAGTTCAGGAGGGCTCAGGAGGAAATCGATCGGTATTTGAGGATTATACCTCTAATTGCCCTCATTGATAACGCTAGAGTAAAGGTAATTAACTGGATTTTTGTGGGTTTTTTTTTTTTTTTAAATTATTATTTATTTTTGAGATTGTGAATGATGAAGTGAAAAAGTGAATGGGGCCTGGTAGATTCTGGCAATGCTTCAAGTCGTCTTCATGGTTGTGTGTTGTGTGATTATTATGTGGATTATGAACCCTTAATCCCTAAAACTCTATTATTTGATTTCCAGAATGAAGGGATCAAGATGGATTTTGATTGATTGTTGAAACAATTGCGACTCTGGTTCTTGTATCGAAATTATTCGATTAACATCAGTTTTAGGGTATTGTTTGGTGCTTATTTTGGGATATGTTATTCCTTGGCTACCTGATACTAGACCTTCTCCACTAATTTCTCGTTGTGTATCGAGCACATTACTATTTCTGGGAATGCTTCGAGCTATTTCCCGATTTTGTTTCAAATGTTCTTTACAAAAATCATGAATTTCTTTTAATATCTAGGAGAGGCTCGAAGAAATTGAGAGGGACCAGCGTGAGTACACATTAGATGATGATGACAGGAAAGTCCAGGACGCCCTCTCCCAAAATGACATGATAATCTTGAAAAAAAGTCTGTCTTGTTCTTATGGGAATGTGCCTGTAGACAAGGCCTTAAGAAAGGAACGCAAGAAGCTTGAGCTCGAACTCCAGCACTCACAGGCTAACATGGACGTGAGCCAGTGCCAGGTGATCGAGCGCCTGATGGAGGTTACTGAATATGCGGCAACAACTCCTGGGGGGGACCAAGATATGCCATGTAAGGCTTCATGGACATCAGATTCGGACAAGGAGCATTTTTCAAGTGAAAAGGATCGCGAGAAAGTTGATAACTCGAAAAGTTCAAGGTTCGTCACTCGCTATAGGCTCCGAAGGAAATGTTTACCTAGTGGACTTTGGAAAATACCTTTGAAACTATTCTCAAAGGGGCTATTTGTAATTTTAAATGATAGTTCAAATTATTTTCCCTTTTCTTTACTTTTATTAAACAGAAGGTTGGTTTATTCTGGATTCTTGTCAAAATGTATCTCTTGCAGTAGGGAAGTCAAGAAGTCATCAGGGTATGATACAGCATCAATGAGGGAGTTGACTGGGCAAGACGAGTGGCATGCGGATCTTCTTGGCTGTTGTTCTGAACCTTACTTGAGTATGTTCTTTTTTGTCAATGGTTTCATTTGCATGTACTGGAATTATGTAAGAATGTAGTGTGAGATGTGGCGTTTTCTCTCATAGTTTCTCTTTTTGGTCATTTTAATTTGGCCCTCTTGCTTTCTAAAAATTAATCAGATCCTCTACCAATTACCCCGCTATTGAAAACCCAAGCTTACTGTGTCAGTCACAAATCAGTATCGAATTATCAATTTTGTTATATATATTCCTCAGGCTCTCCTATCTGGCATATTCTTGGTCTCATTCATGAGCATATATGTTATCTGATACGTTGATACCTTCTCGAGTATTTCTGTCTTGGGTATTTTCGAGTTATGTAACCTTGATGAATATTTTGGCTCTATGTGTTTGGTGATAATTGTAAAGATTCTTAAGCTTGATATTTCTTGGGCTTCAGCATGGTGTATATTTATAATTAACTGTGGCACATGCTAACATAATTCTTGATTAGTTCATCGATGACAGACATCTGACTATATTTGAAGTATTATCATCGATACTTCCAGTGTATAAATCGTAGTAATTTTCAAAATGTTATAATTGCAGGTATAAAAACTTTTGTTTGTCCTTGTGATACACTTTCGAAGATAGCATCTGTGGCAACTGGCAAGGAAATATGTATGTGCATTTTAATTATTAACCATAATTAAATTGCAATGGAATGGTAATTTTGTAAAATTTCATAAAGGGGAGTAACATATCAAGGTTTTTAATACAACAGCTTCGGCCCAGACTTGTAATGACATAATGGCATATTCACTGATACTATCATGTTGTTGCTACACATGTTGTCTCAGAGGAAAGCTCAGACGGACTCTTAACATCAAGGTAACTCATTCTTGTACTTCTTACTGATATCTTCTGTAAATGTTATTGCAGTTAATACAGATTATGGATTATCACGATAGCTGAACTTACCGGAGTAAAAGAAAGAAATTCCATTTAGCATCTAAAACTAAAAATACCCCTTTAAGTTATTTCAGGCCCTCGAGGTCTGTATATCTTAGCCACTGTAAATTAGAAATAGAGGTCAAGGGGTATTTATAATTTTGCAGCGAAACAAGTTTCAAATTAAGCAGAATTATGCAGCGAAACTGCTTAATGGTAATGTTAAAACTGTAATTTGGGGGTTAGTGTTAAATTTTTGGAAGTCTCACTCTTTGATTTCATATGAGCTAGATTCTTGATGTGCATAGATTATTCACATTCTCTTGGTTGCTGAACTTCAGAATATGCGTCTACTTTTAGTGCATAACTACTATCTGTGCAGTTGCATTGATTCTAATACCTATGTAGGGCGGTTGGTTTGATGATTTCTTGTCACATTTGATGTGCTGTTGTTGTGCACTTGTCCAAGAATGGAGGGAAGTGGAGCTACGAGGTACATACCGTCTGTTTATTGCTTTAATTATTCAGTGCCTCTTAGCCTGTAAATAAACATTTATTTTAGTTTGAAACACGAGGTCAAGCAACAGTTTCTTTTTGAAAGAGCTAAATTACCCAAAACATAATTAAAAAAAACTTGTAACTTCTTAACATTTTCTTCTGAATAGTTGGAGAAAGATAAAGTATCTAATTGTCAACGATTTGCGGAAGGTATTCAAATTAACAATAATGATAATAAATAATCAAAGTAAGAGTATTAAACTGGAGAAAAATTGAATTTCAGTCGAAAGCTAATTTTCGAAGAAAGAAAAAACAAGGAAGAGAAAAATCTATGTTCAAGTATTTAGTTTACAAGGGTGGAATTTTAGGTGTTTCGGTAAATGGAACTCTGTAAATAGAAATGTACAGAACTTTTCCCTTTTGGTAAATATAAGGAATATATAATAACAATCTTGCATGCTGCATTTTGTGTACTACTAATTGAATTCCGAGAAACTACATGATCCATACTGCATTTTGTTCATATCCACTTAAAATATTGTTTTAGAAAGATTGTAATCACCAAAACATCCATGCAAACCACCTATTTGAACCAAAACCATTCTTAATTTATCCGGTTCCGGTGAATAAAATGAAAAAAACAAAAAAAATAAAAAATAAAAAAATAACAATTGCAGGTCGTATGGCTGATTGTAAAAAAAAAAAAATAGTTGATATATGAAGATGCAAAACGCGTGATAATTTGGGAGTAAAAAGTTATTTACCCTTATAAAATTTACCACAAATCTTAGCCTAGTTGTCGAAAGCATCCTTTCAAATTCTAAAATTACAATGACCTCCTCGGAATTAGATGCTTTTTCTCTTTCCTACATTCTGTGATTGGGCTAAACTTAAAAGGTAGTATTTTACGTGATCACAAACTTTGTCTTATGATGCAAATTATGTATTGAGCCAGAAATGTTTGAGCCTGCAGGTGCGCACAAGACATGGACTGATCCTCCTTCCCTTCAACATATGGAATACTGATTGCTGAATGATTCTTTCGGAGGGTCTTAGCTGAAGTCGTTGGCTACATGATTGGCCAGGTTGATCTAAACTAACTTGTTATTAGTTTTTTAGATAAAAAAGCATTGAATGAAGCTTCAGACGAGAGTATATGTACAGTGTAGACTGGCTCATTTCCTTGTATTTAACAGGATGTCAGGATTGTCATGCAGTTTGAATATCCTTAAATTGTTTCATCGGACATAGCTCTGCGTGTGCGTGTTTTCATGTTTTGTAAATTGAAATAGCTGGAGAAATTTTAATTTTGGAAGGCCAGTAGAGAATTTTCTTCTGCTTTTCTTCCATTATTTTATGTTTATGTTATACCACACAAACCTGGACCGCTGGACCGCTCCTCTTCGAACCGGGTTACGTCTCCTTGATCGCCGGTACCTGCAAAACTCGCCGGGGGTGGTCCCGGCGCGAACACTCCGACGCTCAAGTCAGTGGTGATCCGAAGAAAAAGCGGCAGAGTAACGAGAGAATTTGTATGTGTATATTGTGTAAATGAAAT
>CACSLK010027831.1:14201841-14217173 GCA_902706635.1 Striga hermonthica
CGTAGGCGAGACTGACAGGCTTGCGCCCTGCACACACATCACACATGAAAATAATTAAGCCAAAAATACTTCAAATGCAATTTTATTACTTGCCTCTTCAAAACATAACCACTAACAAACGAAAACAATTAAAGATAGCATGTCTCCAACGACGCATAATATTTATTCAAATGCGATATGTTCCACGGTCGTGGCAACAACCGCCCCTATATCAATCAACTTCCATTAGCTCGTCCCGAAGCTGATTCCCAACTCTTGTTTCTTCTCCTGACGGGAGCACTCAAGCAGGTCATCATTCTTTCTCTTATGTTGTGCCTCGACCGTCTTCAATGTGATCTCATAGCACCGCCGAGACTCCAACTGGTCTCCAGTCACCTCCCCAACCTCATCTCCTACGGGGAACTTGACCTTCATGCAGTAAGTAGAGATAGCTGCTTGGAATGAATTCAAGCTAGGCCGCCCAGTATGATGTTGTAGGCCGAGCTAGCATCTACGACCAAGAAGCAAACCATCTTCACCTTCCTCAAAGGCGACCTCCCCAATGCCACAGTTAAACTAATTTCACCAACGGGACGGACCTCACTGCCACTGAAGCCATAGAGAGCAGTATGGACCGACTCGACCTTCACGTCTAACTCCATCTGTTGCAAGCACTTTAGGAAAATGATGTCCACCGAGCTCCCTGTGTCTATGAGTACCCTTTGCACCTCGTAACTGGCCACCTCCGCAGTGATGACCAAGGCATCGTTGTGTGGGACGGCGACCCCCTGCACATCACCAGCTCCAAACTTCAAAGTGGCCAAGCTCTTCTGCACATGTACCTCAGCCACCTCATTAGCCACACCCTTACCTCGGTAGGTCCTCTTCCTCTCTCTATGTGAGTCTCCATCCGTAGGACCTCCCGCGATCATGTGTATGACACCTTTCTTCACCAGTCTGTCAAGCTGCTCATCGGTCCTCCGCCGCTTGTCCCCTGACTCACGCTCATCCCGACGATCTTCTTGGCGCTCCCTATCCTTGATCACGAACTCCTTTAAATGTCCGGCCCTAATGAGCCGCTCAATCTCATCCTTCAACTCGCGACAAAAGTTAGTAGAGTGACCATAGTCTCGGTGGTACCGACAATATCTATCATTTCCTTCTGAAAATTTCCGCGGTGGGGGTAGGGGCTTTGGTTGCTTGAGCAGCTTATCCTCCCCCCGCTTCTCCATCACCTCCAAGATCTCCTGCTGTGGAGCATTAAGTAGTTTGTAGTGCTCGTACCTCGGTCCCCTGAATCGATCCTCGATTCGAGACTCCTTAGGGGGAGCTCGTCGATCACCTTGTCGAGGCCTGTCCTCAACCTGCTTAGCCTTTATTTTATCATTTTAGATGAAGTCTGCATCTGATTCCTCCATGTTCACATATTTGCTACACCTCTCAAGTAACTCGTCAAAGGACCTTGCCGGCCTCTTCGCTAGTGAATCTCTGCACTTCCCCGGCCTCAACCCCCGTGTAAGGCCTCCAGCTTTGATCTCCTCCGAGGCAGAGGGAACCTCCACGCACTCTTTGGTATACCGCGCCACGTATTGCCGCAAAGTCTCCCCCTCCTTCTGCTGCATATTGATTAGTGAGAGATACGTCTTCTCGTGCTTCCTGGCGCTCGCGAACTGGTTCAGAAACAAAGAACTAAACTTTTCGAAGCTATCGATAGACCCCGCCGGCAACTGGTGGAACCAATCTTGCGCCGACCCTTTCAAGGTCGTCAAAAAGGCTCGACAACTCACAGCATCACTATACCTGTGCAACACAGCTATGTTGTCAAACGATCTCAAGTGCCTAGCTGGGTCCGCCGACCCATCATAAGACAAGCTCAACTCCCTGAAGTTGCTAGGCAAATCCCCTCCTAAGACATCCTCGGCAAAAGGGTGCCCTCGTGAAACTACAGGTCTCTTACCCTGCACCCGAGCTTGAAGTTCTCGCATTTGAGCCGCCAACCTTTCCAAAGTTAACCCGTCTGGTTGTGCCGTGGCCACCGGGTGAGAGGTCACCGACCTGGCATTATCCTCATCGCCCCTCTCCAATCGCTGGTGTTGCTGCTGATGCGAGAGGACCTGTTGTTGTGGTGCTAATGGTTGTCGTGGCGGAGGTTGTCGAAACGACTGGTTAGGTGCTCTCTTATCCACCTCCTGCGCCCGGCCTATCGCTTCCGCAATAATCCTGTCTAACTCCGACCTAGTCATCTGAATAACTGGGTCCTCCCGTGGTGCTGAAGGAACATTGCCCCCCGGAGGGTTTTGTGCTCTTACCATGACCAACTGCCTACTACCAGGGACACCGTTCTGGTCACCAGCACCTCCAGATCCCGAAGCACCTTGATTCGTCCCTCCATCAACCGTGGCGCCCACCTCATTCGCTTTGTCTGTCAAACCACCTGATCCTTCCTGGTTTAGCACACGCCCCTCAACTTCTGATTGCGGTACCAGGGTCACACTTGGGCCCAACAGCGTCTCCTTGGGGGTAACAGGCGAGGGTGACCATCCTGGCGGGGGACCTGCTCCAAAAGCCCTCCGAGCCCACTCATCATCCATCTCCTTAGTCAAACTTTTCTTCGAATTATCTCATGTCATGGTACTTGTTCTATTCTTCCTTGGTGAGAAAAAACAGCCTTTAGTGCTCCGGTAGAAGACTGATTGTCCCCACAGACGGCGCCAATTTGTTATACCACACAAACCTGGACCGCTGGACCGCTCCTCTTCGAACCAGGTTACGTCTCCTTGATCGCCGGTACCTGCAAAACACGCCGGGGGTGGTCCCGGCGCGAACACTCCGACGCTCAAGTCAGTGGTGATCCGAAGAAAAAGCGGCAGAGTAACGAGAGAATTTGTATGTGTATATTGTGTAAATGAAATAACCTGCTCCCCTTTTATAGATGAAGTCATCTAGAGGTTGAAGAGTTCTTATCATACCATGAGTCTTTATCTGAATTAGGTCAAGATCCTAAGAGTCCTTGAAGTTGCGAACCTCTTCATGACTTGAACACGATACCACCTCTGGGCTCGGGTCTCCCCAGCGGGACGCCCAACTACCTAGGTGCCTAGGTGCCCTGCCTAACTCACGTTGAGCTGGCATCCGCCTACCAAAGCATCCGCCTACCAAAGCATCCGCCTACCAAAGCACCCGCCTACCAAAGCATCCGCCTACCAAAACATCCGCCTACCACCCATGTACCCCAAAGGTACCATGGGTCGTGCCTACCAGATTGAACCACCCAGTTGAGTGCGACTAGAACCCGGGTCACAACCGGTCTTTCATGAGCCGCTACTAACGACCACATCAGTTTAGAAAAACAAATTGACTTGAAATAGTTTCAACGACATTATCCTTCTACCTAGGAAAAAATACAAAAAAAATCCTCCTAAAGATGATAGGATCTTGTAACATAATCAACATTGTGATTACTGTCTGTGCTCTGGACAGCGTGATTGGTGTCTGGGATGCTAATATGCTTTCTAGTCTTTGGATACCTCATCTTATAGTGATATAGATAATTGCAACTAGTTGAATAATTGAAGAAAAACATTACAGACTTGTAAATAAATCCTGCTGACCTTCAATGAGGCGTATATTCAGTATACTCATGCACGATGAGAGCGACCGAAAATTCCGTGCTGCCCATGTGGGCACTGCCCACATGGGCTTTTTTTACCATTGATTTCACACACACCCATGTGAGTGCGTGTGTTTATGTGTAGATCAATGGTAAAAATGCCCATGTGGGCAGTGCCCACATCGGCAACATCGAATCTTCCGAGAGCGACAATGAACTCGTGAACAGTGGGTTCAAATTGTTTGTATTGCTACTCATGCTCGATGAGAGACGTTTCCTTGAGACGGTTTACTCTGCACAGCCTATAGTCAAATTGATTTTTCTATTTTTTGGTTTTTTTTTTTTTTACACATTTTGATTATGCATTGCTCATTGACACAATACCTGTACGAACCCATGCGACGAATGGGTGAAGATATTCATTAATATTTATAAATTAAAAATGTTTATTAAATAGTATTTATAAATTAATAATATGGACTCAATATATAATGCAATTTAGTTATATTAATTTATTAGTAATGTTATATAAAACTTAGAAAAAGTTGCAATTTTCGGTGATTTAGGCCAATCTAAGATTGGTCCCAAAACTTCCAAAATTTAGTCAAATTAGTCCAATTTCGATCTCGGTCGCGGGAATCCAATAAAAATTTGTACAGTTGGTAAATTTTGGTGTCGACTACGCTGGTGTGGACCGATTTCTGATCGATCAACTGACGTGGATTTCCAAAATGTTTCCATGTCTTTTTTTTTTTCAAATAATTTAAATAAAGTCTAATTACAAACGAGCTCCAAAATCATAATCGAACGATAACCCCAAAATCATTTCTTATTTCTTTAAGCTTTGCATCGTGGAGGAAAATTTATGAAAAAAAAATGTCTTTCATCTCGAGCTCCCTGGACTGTCAATGCGCAAAAAAGGTTGTTCTTCGCACCTCGTGGACCGATGATAATCCCCGTAGGAGGTTTCACTCATGTTTGTCATGGAAGGTTAGTAATTCAAAATTTGTCGTAGTGTAGGTAGGGTGAGCAAACCGAACCGAACCGAGCTATTCAGTGCGGTTTTTGAAGAGCTCGGTTAACGGAGCGGTTTGAGATTTTGAAAAACCGCAAATATTTCGGCGTGCTTCGGTTTTCTGTCCGAAAGTGCGGTTTTAACCGAACCGTACCGAATATCATAAAGTGTCACTTTAGCTTTATACTTTTACTTATTTGTGTGTAAAAATTTAGACACAACATCACATAAACATTTACATTTGAAACTTAAAAGCAAAACTTTTTAATTTTATTCTTTCTTGTCCGAATTTTCACTCTCAACATTAATTTGTGGTTATCCTTTTTTAGTTTCGGTTAACCGAAAAACCGCACCGAACCGAACAAAAATTTTCGATCCGGTTAATCCTTCTATTGCGGCGCGGTTCAGTGAAGAAATCCTAAATATTCAGTTTTCAGGTTTTTTCCGATGCGGTTCGGCCAAAACTTTTGGCCGAACCGCACCGATGCTCACCCCTGTGTAGGATTCTTGAAATTCTTGATAATTTTCTTCATATTGAGCTCCCTCAATTAATGCAGAGAGGAGGATGCAAGTGTTTTGAGTGGAAGGACCCTCCGATTTATTGCTGAGCAAAAGCCATTATACCTGGGCTCCTGGTAGGGTTAATGCTTTGGACATCTCCCAACGCCATATTGTCCTTCACGCATCTCTCGTGGCCACCATCTCCAATAGTATTTTCAGAAAGACGAAGAATTCACCCTAAATCGAAGAAAGGAAGGAAGCCAAGACAGACGGATCCACACTCTCTTATAAAGACTATAAAAAACTCTCGATCTGCTAACCACATTAATTAAATGAGACAGAATGTTTCAATACGTCCCCACATGCTCACTAACCCGCACATGGCAAGATATTGTTGGAAAGACATCATATTCAGCCGCCCATGTCAGCATAATTACCATTCTCAGTATTTTAAAAGACGCTACCCCCATTTTTTATAAAAGGCCTTTCAATGTACCTACTTGCAGATGCTTGAAGCCGATCCCACTTAAAGAAGAATACATAGCTTCCTATGACTAATCAGAGTTCCCACCTAGCCCTAAAAACCTGTGTGTCTTATGTTGATACTCAATTTTTTCCGAACTGAAGTCTTTAAACGCCTTCTCCAGCACAGCCCACGCAACATTCCCATCTGATGCTCATATGTATTACAATCCAGAATAAAGATGTCGATATCGCCAACTAGTCGACATCGTTCCCTGCTACGAGATAAACAATTCAATCACTCTCATAAGGAAGGCTATCCTCCAACCAATCCCATCCCTTCCGAGTTTGGGCTTAAGCCAGTGTGAAAAGGGTTGCGGCTCTGAACTAGTTCCCACCGTCGTAAAAGATAAGCAACTTTCTCAACTTGCCGAAGATGTGTCACCGTACATCCAATGAGAAGCCGCCACATTTCCTGAAGAAATAACATTTTAAAGACTTCCCTCTCTTTCAAAGGAGGGGTCGAAAGTCTTAGAGAACACCAATTTTTCACATCAGCAAATACATACTAAAAGTTCTATAATCTTTCTTCATTTCGAAGCTTTCAATTCTTTCTGCTGATTTCCAGTTTCTTTCATCCTTCGGAGGTTTGTACACAAAAGAGGCCCGGGAGCGGCCCATTCAATTGATAATATATCGCTGATGTAGGCTCCTTAATTCGTCGACAAAACTAGCCACATACTCAGCTTTACTTTCTGTCATAAACACCTTAAAATCTATCTAGTAATTAATGCATACATTAATTAAATCATCTAGTAAAAAATAGCAGTAAAAAAAATTGGGAGCAATTAATGCATACATTTTTTTGAATTTTTTTTAAATATATGCATAGTTGCTTCCATATATCGTTTTCAAATAAAATCAAATCAGATATGATTAAAAATATTATATTCTTAAATAATTTTATTAATATATGCAATAATATCATTGTTGTCCATTATAATAAACTACAAGATTGATTTTCTGTAATTCATGTTGATAATATTTTGGTCAAGATAAATATTATAACATATTTTAAGTGCTAACCATAATAGTATTTTTTTTTTACAAATATTCTCTTTTTATCCAAATATATATATATATATATATATATAGAAAAATCGTAATAGGTTAGGTAATATTTTTTCCAATTAATCAGGTGAAATCAAGTTGGTGAAAATTTTCCAATATAACTTTTTTTTTTCTTACGCTATATTTAGTTATTTATAAAAAAACATTTTTCAAATTAATATAATTTACCATTTAAAAGATAATAACCATATATATTAAATTTTACTAATGGTCAAAAATTAAAATTAAAATATATTAACTGTTTTTTAGAATTTAATTGTACATTATTGGCAACTATGATTATTTTTTTTATTCATTCTTTTATTTTGACAGAGTAAATATATTTGTATATTAGAAAGTATGCTAAATAAACTATAAATTCTTATAATGCAAATTAGAAAAATCTTGATTATAGAAGTGATGAGTTTTAGCATTTGCTAAATCAAAATAGTTTAATTAGTCTACAAAATTAAATTCTAAAAATACATATGTATATTTTGTAAAGTAGTTATACACTATTCGATTTTAAATTCACTTACATTTTTAAATTGATTACATAAGTAAATAATACTAAAACATGCATTAAATATTTTTCATTACATAAAATAAAAAGAAAAAGAAGATGTATAACTTCTATAACTTTTATAAATAATAATGATATTATATGACAATAAAGTTTATAATAAATAATAATTAAATATTATATGGTAAACAAGAATAAACAAAACTGTTATTTTCTCTTATATCAAAGAATAAATGTATATACTACACTTATATCAAGGAATAAATATATATACTAATTGTGTTGGTGAGATAAATTTATATTATTATAAATTTGTTGGTGAGACAATATATTAATTATTTTACAAGCTAACGCTAACACAAACAGAGCATGTAAAAATAAGTCATTTAATATCTATATCCCGTGCATCGCATGAGGTACGTACTAGTTCACCCTAAAAACGTTAAAATGCCACATCATCATCTCGATGACCTCATTGGCGCAAACACACGTCAACACATATATACTGAGTTTTTTTTTTATTTACAATTTTTTATATTCTTATAGTCGAAGCAACAGAAAAAATGATAATAATTTATAAAATTTTGGGGATGGTTGATGCCAAGTGCTTGAGCACTTAGAAGATCTTGGTTGGAGGAGAACATTGTTCTCGTTATTTTTGTGTTTGCGAGTGAGGAACCGACTTGTGGTTACCCACTACGCTCTTGAAAGCCGACTCGGTTGTATGACTTTCAATTTTGATCAATACAAATTTATTTAACGATAAAAAAAGATAATAATTTATCTTAATTTATTTTATTTAGATACAATTTTTTTTTAACAATCTGATGTAGGAAAAACAGATAAATGAGATACCCTCTCTCGATAAATCACAGAAGAGCAAATTTTATTTCTCAATCAACTGATCCATCATTCCATCAAACACTGATAATAAATAGAGTTTCTAACTTGATAAACATAAATAAATATTCTCCTAAATAAAAGATTCTCCTAACAAACCCAATAAAAATAACAATAATAATAATAATAATAATAATAATAATAATAATAATAATAATAATAATAATAATAATAATAATAATAATAATAATAATTATTATTATTATTATTATTGAAACAAATATTTTTACAAGAAATTAGTGGGCAGCCGAGATACAATTTGGGCTCCCACTCCTTTGGCTATAGCAAAGCCTATTCTAGTATAAATGTGAGCAGCAACTTTTGCTCCAATATCTTGGGCTAAGGAAAACTTTTGAATACGTCGGAGTAGAGAAACGGCCGCATCATCCAGTTCCCCAAAGGACGAGAAAGAGAAAGGTAGAAAGCCATACCCTTTTGCTTCGCACTTACCCAAATATTTGGTGCGCTTGCGCTGCGTTGCATCTCGAACTGCTCGACCATCTCAAATAATAATAATAATAATAATAATAATAATAATAATAATAATAATAATAATAATAATAATAATAAAACTATCCTCATCACAATCATAAATTTTTAAATTGATTTTTTACATATACTTGGAAAAAAAATATTTTTACATATTTCTAATAAAATCTTTGAACCTTTTTTTTTTTTTTTTATTATTAATTGGTATATTTTTTCCCACTCCTATATAAACACGGCCTTCAGTAATGTGAAGTCTATAAAAATCGGAAGGGCAAACCCGTTCAGCTGCTCCCTATCCCTCTTAAGTTCACACAAACCTAACTACTCTTCGAAATCGTCGTGACGATGTCGTCTTCTGCGGCGGAGAACGGAGGCAAGAAGATAACTCTGAGGAGCTCTGATGGCGAGGTTTTCGAGGTGGAAGAGTCGGTTGCTGTCGAGTCTCAGACTATTAAGCACATGATTGAGGACGAGTGCGCCGACAACGTTATCCCTCTCCCTAACGTCACCGGTAAGATCCTCTCGAAGGTGATCGAGTACTGCAGGCGCCACGTGGACGCCGCCGCCGCCTCTGCCACCAAGGCGGACGACAAGCCTTCACCTGATGATGATATCAAGAATTTCGACGCGGATTTTGTCAAAGTGGACCAGGCCACGCTCTTTGATCTTATTTTGGTATGTGTTTTATTTCTTTCCAGCTTATCTTTGTTGATTGCTGTTGTTAGTGTTTGTTTTTCTCCGGATTTAGTTACCAATTGAGGGTTAGGGTTTTTGTTCGAACCTAAAGGTTGAGATTTATCTTAGTCGTTTCTGGTTAAGTTTTCAGCTCCGTTAGATGCCACTATTTTGTGGATTCGTTGCCTGGCTAAATATTTAGTTTATCGTTTTTTGCTGATTTATTGTTTTATTGTGTTCTGATCTATGATAACTTTGCTGCAGCTCCTGGACATCTAATTGTTTGAGTATATGATTATTATGAGTTTGTTTTGCTTGCGTTTGATGGACATTGTGCAGTTATATTCTTGCTTGTTCTGCTGCTCCTGTTATGTCATGTAGCATTCCATGTATGTGTGTGTGTGTGTGTGTGCTCTGTCTACTGGCATGCTTGAGATGTGGATTCTCACGCGTATGATCATAGACCATGTACCTCTTTGGTAAATGTTGACATTACCGATTAGGTTCTTTCCACTCCTCTGGTTATTTGTTCACTGTTATGATTGTTCATCTTCACTGTTCTGTGGTAAAAGTTGGGACTATCAATTGGGTTTCACTTAACTTGCAAAGGCTAGGGAGAATCAATGAATCAAACAAAATTTCAAGCTAAACATATTGAACTAGTTCTATAGAGTTACCTTTTAACAATCAAAGGCTAATCGGCTGAATGATGATAAGATACTGATTTAAGCATGCTGGTGTATGCTATTCTTTTTTAAAGCATTTTCTTTTTACTTGGCAATAATTTATCTAAGAGTAATGCTATAAGTACATAATATTGTACATATGGATGTACATAATACTCACATTGAGTGGGACCCCCCAAAAATAAAAAATCAAGTGGACCCCACTCCATGTGAGTGTTATGTACACCTCTATGTATATTTATTATGTACTTGTAGCATTTTCCTTTATCTTATTAAATGGTTCTTTGGAGCAGAAAACACTGCATAATGTTTGTGTAATATGGTTGATTTGGTTTTTGAAATTGGAGTTACAGTGCATTATATTCTCAGTGGATTGCTTATCTGCCTATTTATATGGCGGTTGTATCCTTCATAGTCAAAATTCAAAGTACATTGGAGTTGTGACTTTGTAATATTGATGCATGCGTGGCATGATTTAAAGTTCAGTCTTGAAAGTAGGCACCCATCTAATTATTGGTGTGTGAGGGAATAAGTGTGATATTGTGGTGTATTAGTTTTGCCATATGGTCCACTTTACTGTTTTTTTTTTAAACTCCACCTGTTGATAATGGTGTAAATCTCAGCATTTGGTGATTGACATTACAACATTCTACTTTATTGCATTATAACAACTTTAAGCTTTTCTTCGCATTTTCATTTTTCACAGGCTGCAAATTACCTGAACATCAAGAGTCTTTTGGACCTGACCTGTCAGACTGTTGCAGACATGATCAAAGGAAAGACCCCTGAGGAGATTCGCAAGACGTTCAACATCAAGAATGATTTCACGCCTGAGGAGGAAGAGGAAGTCCGGCGAGAGAACCAGTGGGCTTTCGAATAGATCTGTGGGCTTTCGAATAGATCATTTGAAACGAATTATCTTTTGGTTAAGTTATTTTAATGATGGCTGAAATATTAAGTTATCTGGACTTCTTTATGTCGTGTATTTTATGGATTGCTTTGCGCTGAACTGGATTTACCTTCACAATTGTTTTGCTCTTTTGTTCATGTGTGTCCTTCCGGAAGGATTATCCACGGTGTTGTGAAGGATCATATTACCTATTTAGTTGCTGGTCTCCAATGATTTATTTGATTGTGCTTGTTTGCTTGTGTACAAAGGGTGAAAGAGTTCTGGGCTAGTGGAATATGAGAAATCTTGTTCATAGCAGACACACACACACACACACACACACACACACACACAACACACACACACTCACACACACACACACACACACACAACACACACACACACACACCCCAATTTTGGTGACCATGAAAATGTTATTTTGGCTTTCTTGAGTATGTTTCTCAGAGTTTGAAGCTTTTGAAGTAAAGTCATCTGAATGTGATGATGTGATTTGTGTTGAATTGAGATTTGTTAAAGTTTCAAATTTTGTGTTGAAGCATTCTACTTAATTGAGGGGATTTATGGCCTTGTGCTATTTTGTGATTGTAAGGATAACATGATTCTTAAACAATTATTTTTGTATGCCAATGATGTCTTCATTTATCAACAGTTCCAAGCATGTTGCATTTTACTGATTCGTTAGTAGCGGGAGAAGCTATAAAAATTCATTAGAAGCTCATAATATGACAAGGCCAAAGTTTATGACAATTTTATGTAATTGATAACTCTTGTTATTTTATTTTTAAGAAATTATTCCAAGCAAACATATGCTTTTATTCATACTTATGAAATCCTTGCTTCCTTATTATGGTGATACAACCTTCACTTCACTAATTAGACATTGTAGTTAATTACACCCATCCTTTCCCCTTCTCCTCACAGCAAATGGGCTACGAACTTTGTGCTTCCCATCCGTCCATGTAATCGCACCGAACGAGTGTTCCTCCGAAGCTGACGATGCAGTGTCTTTAAATGTCACGTGAAATGTTAATTTTTGAACATATTGAGTAAACTGCAGTGTTGTTGGCACCACTTGAACCTTCAAACTAGGAGGAGCCTCAATGGTGACCGTGTATGTCGCGTATGGATCTCCAACGTTAGTCACCGTTCTTCTTACGGTCTTTTGTCTATTTGTTTTCAAGCCGGAAATGGATATTGAAGGATAGTTCATATCGGAGACAAAATCGCGATGCGAGGTGCAAGGGCAAGAAAAGTTATGCGCGGTTAAATTTGATGCCACGATTTTTATCATAGATGTATTGTAGCCCAAGTTGCAGATAAACTGGATATAGTCGGTGGTTTCTGTCTCGTACACAAGCCCTGGCCGCAATGGTGCTGTCAAACTTATTTCTCCCGACCCAATGTCGTAAGGAGTAGCTACTGATCCGTTATATGTTGTAATAGGAAGATGCAGATTGTTTGTTTGGATTGCTGCGGGTTAGATTTATGTTGTTATTCATAATTCCATACACGATAAAAAGGAAAAAAATCCGTTTAATATCAATTATGAGTTTTCAGTAACCTGTAGTTATTATGGCTGATCTAATAGCTGAGGGACTCCATGTGGGATGATGAGATTGGACTAGTGCAGCAATCGCTGCAACACGTGGGCAAGACATGGACGTGCCGGAGATTATAACGTAGAGGGGTGGATTCCTACCGGGGATCTTATGTATGTCATCGAAAGGGGGCCATGCTGCAAGGATGCCCACACCAGGCGCAACAACATCAGGCTACAAAAAGTATAACGATTATCAATCATTTTAAGTAACATTCAAAACATACGTTGCCATTTTTCAGTATGATGATTATCAAACTGGTGTATCACTTGAACAGTTGCCAAAAAATAAAACTAAGCAGTCATTTTCTCTTAGTCTGTGCATGTTTAAGATCTGCATAAAAAGTATAAAATTTAAGATTATTTTGCAACTACCTTGATAAAATTGGTAAGGCGATGTGGAGGTCGGGCCTCCATTCCCCGCGGAGCAAACCACCGTAATCCCTCTAGCCGTAGCATGAAAGGCTCCAATAGCTATTGGATCCGCAAAAAAGTTATCACCCACCCCATTCCCTATCGATACGGATATCACATCGACCCTATCATCAATTGCATCATCGAATGCTTTGAGTAATGCGGATTCACTGCACTCCACACGTCCACAAACACGATACACTGCGATTCTTGAAGCTGGCGAGCCCCCTCTCGCCCTCCCTTTGGCCAATCCATAATAAGAAGCCCCGTTCACTGGCATACCGGCCGCAGTCGATGCAGTGTGTGTTCCGTGCCCATGCTCGTCCCTAGCTGATGTGATTTTGACTCGACTGTGTGGGTTCTCATAGTACCTAGCTCCAATTACTTTCCTATTTACATTTCAAAACAAACAAAAATCATACGCATATTAATTCCAACTTAATTCACATCACAAGCTCTGGTAGCACCCTTCACCTGGGCCAAGTCTCGAGTTTGAGTCAATCAAGAAGTTAATGGGGGAACCACTATTGATCCTCTTTTAGAAGAAGAAACAAAAAGAAAAGTTCACATCATAAGCTCTACACAAATTACATACACTCAACGAAACAAACAACTTTAATAAAATAAATGCATGTCTTAAATTTAATTACCCGTTGCAACTAAAGTTTATTCCTCCCATGCATTCTCCCTTCCAACGTCTCGGGATTCGATCCATGTCCGGAGAAGGACTGAAACTGGGGGCTTCAGGCCAAATTCCTGATGAAGCCATGTTTCAAGAGAGTCGCCATATATATGATCAATTTGTTGTCTGATTGAGATTATTAATGTACGTAGCATATACACTATAGCTCATCACCTGAATCTAAGAGGCCGATGATCGTTTCGTAAGCTCCAGCAGAAAAGTTAGATGCGTAAGGAGGAGATACTGAGGGAGGAATGGCTTGAAAAGCATGATCTTGAGCCAGCAAGAAATCCCAAGAATGTGTCGTGTGGAGTTGCAAGCCGGAGTCGGGAAAACCGGACACAACTCCTCGTCTTTCCTCCATTCGTTTCGCTTCTTCCTTCAATAAAAGTGCAGCGAACCCCAGGAAACTCTTGCTGTATGTGTGTACAACACGATCGCCGTTCCTGAAGATTAAATACAAAGCCTCAACTCTCCTGAAAAAAGTATTTGTGCTAAAATAAAATAAATATTGAAATATACATTTGTCTGAGGGTATGCATAAGCTCAATGTGATCTCTTCTTGAAGCACCATTGGGCAAATGTGTTCCTCCCATGTACACAATATGAACTGATCTGTTTGTTTTGCTCTCTGACTCATTATTGGCTTCTCCAAGAAAGGAGACAATTACCAAAAGCCCCTCATCATTTCCCAAGAAGCAATGTTTTTAAATTGATTAGTTTTCACCTAAATTCTACCTCTTTTTATAGTGTAAACTGTAAAGTAATCTATATTTTATATTACGGTGTCGCTACGAAACTATTTCTTCGAGTTTGTAGCCGTTAGATCAACTATCTCTGACGATTACACGATGATCTAACGGTTACAAACCTCACGGAATTCCGTAATGTGACTGTAGCATCTTCTATAATAGCCTAACAAGTATTTTATTTACATATGCATTTAACTTATTTCCAGAACTACGCTTGGTAGACTATATGCAAGCGACCATCCTTAGATTTTTTCATAATTACTACAACAATTAACTTTATATAGATAATTTTATGTAGAATAATCAATTATACTTCAGTTGATATTTTTTATACGTAATTATTTTGCTATTATCATTTTACTTGAAAAATTATCAGTAGTTAAAAAGTTGCAACCATATATATATGAACCGTTAAGCTTAATCTGAATTAATCAAACAAACCTTAGTCTAAGTTAAGAGGTTAAGGCAAATTTTACTAGCTAGTTTGACCAGTTAAAACCTTTTGCAGGGTATTAGATAATTATTATGAATCTGGATTAGTAAGGTTTATGTCCAAACTGATTTTGAGAAAGAAGTTTTTTATTTTTTTTTTTATTTTTTATTTTTTTGGCTAAAGTGGATTGAAGATTGTAATTTGTATTTTACAAAATTTTATTCTATTATTGAATTTTAATTATTTAATTTATCAACATAAAAAGTACAACCAGTTTTAGTTGATTAAATAATATTATGTCAGCAATTTTCAAAAAAAGTAATATTATGATAAAGTAAAAAAATTCAAGAACTATCACTACAAAAATAATTGTTATATTCCAACGGAAATCCTACTGTAATATATTCCAATTAAAATTGCAACATTTAAATAGTATAGTTTTTCCAACATTCCAACGAAAATATTCCGTTGGAATAAGTTTTCCATTGGAATACCTATGTATATTGAAAGTTGGTCAAAAAATCGTTTGTGGAAAATTCATAAAAGAATGAGTCAACCCATTTGACTTACTACTTATAGATTTTTTTTTTTTTT